>JAANSN010004465.1:0-14999 GCA_036850665.1 Dicranocentrus wangi | reverse complement strand
ATACAGCTTCTGGATGTGGTGGGGTGAGGAAAGGGCAATCACATTGAGTGGACCTAAGCCAAATTTTGCTATGGGCCCAAACCTGGCGCACCAGCGGGCCATCACGGGCATTGTGTCTGAGTACAAAAAACGGAACAAGATTATTTCCAAAATCATTCAAGTGAAAAAGAATTGATTATTACTGAATGAAACTACTATTTTTATACTTTTATTATCTCCAAGTTCAAAGAGATTTAAATAGCTCCCCAAAAAGTACTGTCGAGGACCGGGAATCCAGTCCAAAGCAGTTGTTTTTTTCAATTTCCTTTTGCGAGTCAGAATTAGTAGACATGCTAAACCTACAAAGAGGACTGCAAGGCTCACAAAATTATTTGTATACAAAGGAATGGAATCGTGATAATAAGGGCTCATTTTCTTCTTCTACACAAGTTCAATTTAAAAATTTAGGAAATATAACAATATTTAAAAGGCTTGTTTTGAGACCAACACAACTGCTCAGTCCAACCGTCTGGGAGAGAAGATGGAGTTTTTTTTTTCTTTTTTGTAATATAAAGCAAAATCATATTGGGCTTACTCATGTAAAGAGCAGCTCGTAAAGCGAAAAGTGGATATTAGTAGTGTTGGGAAACCGTGGGAATTTTTTATTTTTTTTTGCAATATCGACAAACATCATGAAATGATTATATACTCACTCTAATTATGCATGACAGACTTAAACTAACATTTTTCAACATGAAATTTGAAATAAGTAGGTACATTTCCTCTCCATCTACAGAGATTTTCATATCTCCATGTCCATCTTCTTCAGGTCTTTTTCCCCGGATAATAAACTAATATTATTCTGGAGTGACGAGTGACGTCAGGCAAGCCGGGTCTTTCCAGAGTTGAAGAGACCATTAAAATATTTATTCAAGGGAAAAATCATCATATGATAAACTTTGCTTTTACAAAAAAGAGTTTTTAGCGTACAATTCTCACGTCATTGGAGCCATTTTTTACTATCATTCACATCTAAAACTAATAATTGTAAGTTACTTTTCTGCAAAAAATGGGAAAACTTGTACTAGAGCCCCTCATTAAAATATTATTCATAAAAAACCCACTGGAATAATACCTAATGAAAGCATAAATAAGTATATATGAGGTCGACTTATCAATAATTGATCAGTCAGACAGAGTAATAATAAAAAGAATACAATAAAAACCAGAGGTTTTTTGCTTGTAATTTTTATATTTTGGATAGTTCCTATCCTATGCGCTCGGAAATTTTTCACCCCAATTTTCTCACGGTTTTCTCACGATGATGATGTGAGCTGGGGATTCCTGCATGATTTTGAGTATTTTACAAACAGTTCAGGGACACTTGTGTCTAAAAAAGCACTATCCCAAACACACTTTTGCCATGTTTTCATCAAATAAGTAAAGTCAATGAACAATAATGATATGAATGAATGCTATACAATGAATTTCTCACGGTTTTCTCACGATGATGATGTGAGCTGGGGATTCCTGCATGATTTTGAGTATTTTACAAACAGTTCAGGGACACTTGTGTCTAAAAAAAAGCACTATCCCAAATACGCACTATGCCACGTTTCCATCAAATAAGTAAAAAAAATGTAAAGTCAATGAAGAATAATGATATGAATGAATGCTATACAATGAATTGTGACGGCAAATGACAAAAGTTTGTCACTAGGTTAAGTAAGGTGAAAGACTTTTTTCCATTCGGCTTCCAATTTTGACCCAAAAGTCACCAGTCATTATTAATAGTTGTTGTAACTGCGGGAATAGTTAAGTATATAGAAATAAGAAGGTTTTTTTTATATTCATTATATCGGGATTCATTTTCCCATTCCCACCGACCCTATCCACCCTCATAAACCAACTAGTTTATAATTGACACACTGACGTAGGACTGACGTAAAAAAAATTTCCCAGGGTGAATGATATTAACCCCGCGCGGTTCCAGTGAGTAGTGCCCAGCAGACAAAAAAAACAAACAAAATTAATGGGCGATTGGAAAGCAAAGGAGGGGAAACCACAAAAACATAAAAGCAATTTTTGCTCAGGTACTTGTGCGGAGGGGAGATTCCCTCAATATTAATTGCACCTACGCAAATTCCTAATTACACACAAGTTTATTGACTACGAGTTGGCAATAAAAATTACACTATTAGTTGACTGATGTGAACCGTGAAGAATATTTTTTTAAACCCGTTTTCTTTCTGTAGGGATTTTTTTCCCCAGCACGCATTTTCAATAATCATCAGTTTGCTTGGTTCTCTCATTGCTCCTTCTCCAGCCGAGAGGTGATGAAGTCGGGAAATAAATTTAGTAGTTTTTTGAGTCCAAACGCATTCCGAACTACAAAAATGTCTGAAATTCATTTCAATCCTTTGTCCAAAACGCGTGTCGTGCTTTACGACACATTGGAACTCGTAGGTTTTCTCCTGGTCCAACTCATTCTGGCCTCCGTGTGGCTCCCAATATGGAGTTTCCGACAGTGTGCTGTGGTCGCGTCCAAACTGCTTGTGCCAGGGATTGGGAAACCACTGTCAATCCGGGATGTTTACATTCTCGAGAATTACAACGCCCGTCACGTCTGGTCCATTGTGCTCATGACGAGTCTCAAGGGGGACATTTGTCTTCAGCGACTGATTCAAATTGGGATCCGAAACGTGCTGGAAGCCACTTTAGAAGAGGTGAAGGGGTCGTCAAAAAAAGCACAGCAGCAACTTAGGTTTCCCGAGCTGAAACAGATTCAGAGGACCTTTCTCGGGTTCCGCTTTTGGCAGGATGACCCTCACTTTGATGTCAATAATCACGTTCATGAAGTGTTCTATGATGGGGTGGACACTCCTGACTATTTTAAGAGCGTGGAGGGACTCGCGGGGGAGTTCACTGGGAGGCCGTACCCTCCGGGAAGGAGCCCCTGGGAAATATATATTGTGAGAAATTTTCCGGACGAGGAGAAGGACGACGGCTCCTTCAAAACAGTGGTCGCTGCCCGAGCTCATCATTCTCAGATGGACGCCTACTCCATTATGAACCTGCTCCACCACTTTTGCGGCAAGCCTCCCATCCTCGTCCCACCCGCCTACATTCTCCAACAGAAAAACATTAGCTCACCATTCTCAGATGGACGCCTACTCCATTATGAACCTGCTCCACCACTTTTGCGGCAAGCCTCCCATCCTCGTCCCACCCGCCTACATTCTCCAACAGAAAAACATCCTCGCCAAAGGGTGGAGCGTGAGGGGCCTCCTGGACTACTGTCGCCAAAGTGCTGAGGAGGTAAAGCGACATCGACTATTTAAGCAGGCGGTTATGGACGAGAAGAGGAAGAGAGGGGAAGAGGTGGTTAGGGACAAGGTTCACTTTGGCTATTCTCCCCTCCTGCCACTCACCCAGGTGAAGGCTGTTGCCTCCAAGTTTGGCGTCCGTGTTCCCGCGCTGCTGTCAACCCTGCTGGCGGAAGGGATGTCGGATGTCGGGTTTCAGGACGAGCTTGGAGTTGTGAACGCCCCCTACGTCATTCCACTGCTGAGTGCCGTGGGAACCCTAACTAATCATGCGTAAGTTGAGACGATATTATATCATAGGATATTATTATTTTTATTTCTCATCTCAATTCTCCCAAAATGAATTAGTTGCGTCATCTAATCTAACAGAGGATTATACTGTTTGCCAAATAAGTAACTTTTTGTGTCAAAAATGTTTAGTCACATGAGTGCCCTGCAATTGCCAATATCCAAGAGGGTTCCACTTACAGCCAAGCTCGCCATAATCAACCAATCCTATCTTGAGATGGCCTCCAATCCCGCCATTATTGCCGTCGCGATTTTGGGAAACATTCTGGGCAGCTGTCCAGCCGGACTTTCCCGCTTTCTCATGGCCCGACTCCACTACACGCCAATCTCAATCACAAACTTTTGGATGGGCTCGGAAAGCTACCATCTTGGAGGACTGGAGTGTATGGACATCCGGGCTGCTCTAGGGGTGCCGGGGGATGAAGCAGGTGGAGATTTTAACATCACGACTATATAATTCTACAAAAAACTATATGCGAATTATAATTGAACAAATTTAAATTTTAAAAAATAAATACTCTTCTGTAGGTTCCATGGGAATCATTTTGGGATACAAGGACCACGTTCGGATCCTCTTTGCTGGTCACGACAGCCTCTTTTCGGAGGCAGACGTGAAAAGGATTGCCGGTGGAATGGTGGGAAATTTGGAAAAATTGATGTCCATAGATGTGTAGTAGAAAGAAAAGTTGAATTTTGAACAAATATGTAGTCTATGGGAAATCATTTATTTGTCTTTCAAGGAGTAATTTGTTGTGTCGGCACAAAAATGAAAAATATTCAAATGTGCAAAGATTACCGAATCATTGAACTCACTAGAAGAATATCTGGAACATGATTCACAATAATTTTTTCTGATGGGAAGACTTACACTTACACTAAATTATTGAATGCATTCTGATAATTTGTGCAAAACGCAATTCCAGAATAATGTGGCGCAAAAATGGAATTTTCGGTTAGTTTTATATCTTCCACCAATGTTTAGTGTAACGTGGAAAATTTGCGTCTTCTGGCACTACTACAAAGTTACTAATCTAGTAACACTCATTCATCTATAAAATAGTTTATATCAGAATATATTAAATCTTGTCTAAACGCGAGGACACGGCCACACGGATGCAAAACGTGTAGAGCTAGTACACGACACGCACACCACACTTATGAAACCGTTTACCCCAGTACACGACACGGTTTGAACAAGAAGATTCGAATCGTGCACACGTTCCGAACTCTAGTAAGTATGATTTTAAAATATAAGCCTTCATTTACTTAACATGCTCATTCATGATTTCAGTCATGATTCATTATTTAAATGGTCGAAGAATTCAATCGCTTGTTGTGTTGCAAATATTGTTGAAACATAGTTCAAATTCACAGATAAACCGGCTACGAATATGTACTATTCGATTATGCTTAAATGTTTTTCCTTAATACAGAAAATACAGTTAAGTTTGACGTTTCACAGACAATTCAGTATACCTAGAAACATTAAGTTACGTTCCTTCCCTATGGCATTTTGCTCTATCAAAATCTTCACTTGTTTCTCAACTAAATTAACTTGACGCCTTAGCAACCTTTCGGTTGTGCTTAACTTCCGAAACCGCTTTCGAGGAATGGGACTGTCCTTCGTTGTATGTGATGGTCCGCAACCAGCTTTGGAAGCTGGAACTCGAACAGTGGGAGTTTCGACATGTCGCTTGTTTGCCCAATCGTATTTTTCCTCAGTACTGTTGCTATTTTTATCTCCACCATGAAGGATGACGGAACTCATGTTGTATTGGTCTATCAATCCCAGACTAGGAGTTTCTGAGGAATATAAAAACAATGCGCTGCACATTGGCATAGTGTTATGGGGCAGTAATTGCTGATTATTAGATTGATCGACTAGTTGTTGACAACGAGTTTTAACTACGGGGTTTTAAAAAAATGATAGAGCACGAGAGCGCCGCTCTAGGCATTTTTGAAATTCCCTGATTTTCCCTCCTGATCCCGGGTTTTCAAGGATTTTTTGTTAAACCTAACCTAAGTTCACCTAAGTTGTGAATAAATAAGTTCACCTTATCCTCAAATTCCTGCGTACCCTTTCGCTATTTTAAGTTCCCGGGATAAAAACCGTTTTTGCAATCCCGGAGATAATCCACAAATGGATTAAGATAACATTCAAGTTACAAGAACATATGATTTCATTTATTTATAACACAACTCTATTTTCGTTGTACGAATGTCACATTGGATAAATTCAAAGGAAGACATTGATCATAAGTATTAGCAAATGAATTTAAGGGAATGACTAATTGTTCTATTCGCATAACTTTATGCACCACATTCTCGGTAAGCTCAGGAAGCGAACTTCAGACGATTGAACCACTTCATAAGTCCTCCGTCGTCAAGCTGAGGTTTTTTCTAAATGTGAAGTTTGTTAAATCTTAAAACTAAATTTGACAAACAAACAAAGCAAAACAAAATGTATATAAGTTATTATAATGGTTTAAATGTACCCAGACTAAGGAGTAACCACGACTATCTAGAAACTTAATCCTGTCAAACTCCGATACCACAGCCTTTCGGACTGCTACAAGCACATTCTTATCCTCCCCAAATTCTTCGGCAGAGCTGTTCCACAACGTAAGGCGAATGCTCTTCAATGACTTGTCAAATAGTGTCAAGTGTCGAGTGGTATTTGGCGGGTTGTTATCCAAACCCCAGTTCTTAACGCAAATAGCTAGGATGTCTCCAAAAAATAATATATGGTGTGATTGAAAGTGGTTAAATTTATTGTTACGTGAAAGTAGAAGTAAACTATATTACCATGTCTTTTCTTGGGGTTCGCAGTTTCTAACGTCTCAATTGAGACAAAATTGAAGCCAATGGGTGGGATAGATTCAAGACCTGACAGTTGAGCAACAGTTGAATATTCGGTCAACTTAATCTTAAATCCATGTTTAGTGTACGATGGATACCGAACGTCTTCCTGTATTACTACAAAGTTACTTATTGAGTAACACTCGTTCATCTACAAAATAGTTGTTATTTCAATTTAGTGTATGTAACGCATTACGACTGAACATGCTCATTTTCGATTTCACTTTGTTATTACTCACCATGATTCCGTCAATAAACTTTTGCGAAAATGAAGCAAACGCGACAGCAGCAATCTCACCAGACCCATCCATTATATGTATATTGAGAGTCCGTTGTACTTCATCTTGTTTGATCGCTTCAAACACTTTCTTTAAAGTGACACGACAGTTGACGGTACTGTTAAAACTGCAAAGAAATTACACACGGCTATGTAAGATTCGTATTTAAACATGTGTGATTACTGTGTGATGGGTGAATACTGTGGGGTAGGCAACTAACACGGAATTGGCAATAATGCTGGACTGGTAAGTTTTTGGTGACGGGCAAATAACGCGGAATAGGCAAATAATACGGAATGGGCAAATAATACGGAATGGGAAAATAATACGGGATGGGCAAATAATACGGAATGGGAAAATAATACGGGATGGGCAACGACTATGGAATGGGCAAGGATTATAAAATTGGCAAGGGTTATGGAATGGGATGGCATGTAACGCGGACGGCGCAAACAAAACTGGATAGGCAATAATAGTGGAAAGGAAAATATTTTGAAATGGGTGAATACTGTGGGATGTGTAAATAATATGGGATTGGCTATGTGATGGATGATGTGGATGATTACTGTTTGGGATGGGTGATTACTGCGGGGTGTGTGCACGCCCTGGTTAAACACACCCAGCATGTGGTAAGAACCTGAGTATTTAACGTATCCGCCCGGAGTAATATTAAAATTACTAGGATTCTCATTTCGAAAAAAAGATTGAATTTAAAAAACTTACTAATTCCCTTTTGTTAGTTCAGCAATTTCAACAGTACGGCGTGGGTCTGACTTCTCTGTGCGACATCCCTTTGAAGTAGGTCCCAATGATGGTCGTTTGGATGCCCAATAATCGAAGTCAATTGACCGTTTTTGCACACGACTAGGACCGGCTTCGGTTGTTTCTAGCTTAGGTGGAGTTCCTGATGGGTGTTCAAAAATCATAAGCCAGTTAACTTCCACAGAAATCACAAAATTATAGGAAATATTCGTAGTTTATAGTAAAGTTAGAATGTGTGAATAGAATTATTTTTGTACCTGACATGGCGACTTTGTAGATCAGGTTTGGTTCTTTAGGGTGGGTAGCGGGAGAATATAATCTGCTAAGATCAACCGTCGCAATACCGATTTTTCAAAATTTAGCTCGACGTAAATTTGAGGTAAGAATTGTTATATTTGCAACTACAGGAATGTAGTTCAGCAGCTCGCTGACTTCTTCGTTCGGAGTCTAAACTCGAAATGAAACGACATAATAGTTTCGCTGGAATTTATAGAAAGTTGTACCTTAAAATTAGGGTCGAAATGGGTGGGTGGTTGTTTACCTATACCTGCGGTTAAACCGTTTTGACCATACCAATAAAATATGCTCATTTATATAACCCGCAACTTTTAAACAGCTTTGATCAATTTATCCAAGTTTTCTTACATATACGTTGAACTTCCGTATTTAGCACTTAAAATGTAAACTCTTCTGAGTGAGTAAAGCAAAATGAGCTGAAATGCACTGGTCTAATGAATTTGCTTTTGAAAAAGTTACTCTTTAAATACTTCAGTTTCATCGCTTTCTGCGTCATTTCGGATTTTTTCCTGCAAATTGACTTTTTACCTGTTGGGTATCTTTGGTCTTGCATTAACCGCGGATCTCCAGATTGACGTACGTGAATGAGGAAAATACGAATAAATTCCTCAGTGACGTGTACTGAATCAACTGCTGACTGAAATGTGTTCTTATCGGATTAATTCATTTATGTGTTCGATCCTGTTCTGATGCGAATGGTTGCGCAAATTTTAATTTAACGTAAACGTTGGTTTATGAATATAAAAATAAATGAATATGATGAGTCAATTACTTACGATTAGTACTTCATTTAAAAAAAGTCTTATCACAGTTATAATATTTTTTTCACTTTGGCAAGCAATTTTTTTAGAATTCATCAGACCTGATTGGTCTAGCATGGCATGAGTAATACGGTCATAGAGTGAACGAAATCATGTCTGAATCAATGCGACTGCTCAACGGAACGCTAAAAATCAGTTGGTGGTTTCATTCAGGGGAAGTAAGGTAAAGTCAGTGAGTCACTAGTCATTACCACTTGGCGACCTTGATCCGATGATTTTTGTTGAATTATCCCTACTTTTCAAAACTATCAACTTTCCACCTCCCGTACTATTATGCATGCATGTAATCATATTTTTCTGCTTTGAGAATGCAACAGGGCAGGATATAGTCGGACAGTACAGTTATATTATAATAACTGAATGCTTATTTTTCCGTGCTGCGTATCTCTTACGTGTCGTCCAGCAGCAGCAAATCGCCGAATTGACGTATTTAAGGAAAAGATGAGCAAATTCCACAAAGATGTGTTGGGAATGCATGAACGAACTCGTGACGTGACTAAAATGTGTTCTTGTAGAGTTAATTTATGAAATACTGTTCTGTCTTATCTGTATTAAAGTACTGATCTACATTGAAAAGTTTGAAGGCTAAAAGCGTAACGGTAAGTTTATGGGACCATGTGATCCACTATGAATATGTACAGTAATCAAGAATGAGTCAGTACCATATCGAGATTTTAAAATCAAATATTACTACATATCAAGTTTTAACATTTTTTGTTCAACTAGGCATGTTGCGCAAACATTTTTTAAAAATAAATTGTTAGGCACTTATTGGTCGATCGAGCATAAAATGAGTAAATTCAATCGGGTATTTTTTGAATGAGATAATATGTATGACGAACTGATGATTCATTGAGACTTGTAAATATAGGTCTAATTCCTGAATTGCAAAAGTTATGCGTCTACTACTCGTTCGGGAACTGTTTAAAAAAATTGTATATATATACATGATGATGTATGATGATGATGATGTATATACATATATATATACATAATACTCTAGTCGCATTTGTAAAATCGACGAGTGGGTCATGATATGGCCTTTTGTGGTGGATGCGTCATAATAACAATAACTTGGTGTCCCTGAACTTACCAGCATTAGTGGTGAAGATGTGCTTTGCATTATATTGTTCTTTCGGAATGCTTTCGGTGTCACTTAAATAAAGTGCACAAAATCCTGCAATAATGCTTGTAATCAGGTTAGCCCTATATAATTCCTTTTGCAACTAGTTCAACTTATTCTTCAATTGTTAATTTCTTGTTCATTCAAAAATTGAAATCGTCGTCGTAAACATCATGTACTTTCGTTACTCAAAATTTGAGGACTTGACCTGAATAATGTTGAGCCTTGTCGTTGTCAATTTTTTTCCAAAAGTTATTAACCTTGTCGAAATCCTTGTAACCTGAAAATCAGAAACGTCTGATGAATCACTGCGACTAATTGACTTAATTCTTCAACTGCAACATGTTATTTAAAAAATGGCTAGTTATATTTTGATATAGGTCGGTATGACGTGGAACTGTGACACTTATGCATACATGTTCTGCTAGATGATAGGAATTACGTATGCAGTTTTGATTTTTGTATAATCAACCGAACGCTAAAATTCATATCATCATCGTCATCTAATAGTTCCGCAAGTACATTTTTCATGTTGCTCTCGACGAATTCTGATACTATGCATGTCCCTTAAATTCCGTTCAACCCCACCTATCCACTCATCAATCCTTTTGACGAAATGTGTGACGATCCATTAGAGAGTGCCTGGACTGCTGCTTCTTCCAGCGCCTCAAGATTGACTTCCTGTATCAAATCACCTAGTTTCTGACTGAAGGCGTGGATGATAGAAGTGGTAGCTAAACTTATAAGGGGGATACAAATCCCTGAGTTTCCTCCCGTGTTTTCCCAAGTGAATAAAGATAAATGAGATACCGAAATGTGATGATGATTTTGTTGATAACCGTTGATGAAGTTTCATATCGCGTTTTAATTTCATTCAACATTTTCCTCAACTGCACATATTTTTCCGTGTTGTGTATCTCTCGAGTGTCGATCAGCAGCAACGACTCGCCGGATTGGCGTATTTAAGGAAAAAATGATCAAGTTCCACATATTATGTGTTGGATAAATTGGGAATGCATGAACTCGTGGCTACAATTTGTTCCTATCTTTTTGATTTATGAAATACCGTTCTGCCTGATCTGTATTCTTGTCCATATTTAAAAGACTGAAAGCTAAAGGCATAACGGTTTATGGGACCGTGTGTCATCTCATATATATGAATATGTACAGTAATCAAGGATGAGTCAGTACCATATCGACTTTAAAAAAAAAATTACTATCAAGTTTAAAAAAATTTTCAACTCGGCATGTTGCGCAAAGCATTTTTTTATAAACTCATCACATGGTCGAGCATTAAATGAGTAATTCAACCGGGTGTTGAATATCGTATGAGATAATGTCTGACCAACTCTGATGATTCATTGATACTTATAAATATAGGTTTAATTCTTGAATTGCAAAAGTTATGCCTCTACTTCTGGTTCGCGAACGTTTAAAAAAAATGTATACGTATACATATTATATATCTACATAATACTTTTGTCGCATTTGTAAAATCAACGAGTGGGTCGTGATGATGTGGCCATGTAATTGATGCGTCATAATAACTCGGCAAACTCGGTGTCCATGAACTTGGTGAAATGCTTTACATTGTATTGTACTTTCAGAATGCTGTCGGTGTCAACTGAAATGCATGCAGTCTTGCAAGAATGCTTGTACTCATGTTAGCTTTATAAATCATTTTGCAACTAGTTCAATTTATTCAATTTTCCTATTCAAAAATTGAAATGTCGTAAAAACATCATGTACTTTTGTAATTAAAATTTGAGGACTTGCCCAGAATGTTGACAATTTTCGTCGTCAACCTTTTTCCAAAAGTTATTAACCTTGTCAAAATCCTTGTAACCTGAAATTCAAAAACATTTTCATCTGCTAATTACGTTTTTCCCAAAATTTATAATTTCATGTTGGTGAACAAAAGTAAGAGTGTTTTTTACGCCCACTTAGAATAAAAACTTACCAATTAAACTGTTAGGTCGGTTGGTTTTATTATTACTCACTACGCGTCCATTCGCATCATCCTTACGTTTGAGAAACCGCTTTCGATCCTCTGCAATTTCAAGTGGTCGTCATCCCATCTACTGTTTCCTCTTCTTGAGACGCTGAACCCGATTGTTTACAATTCCGACGACATCCTTCAACAACCACTGAAGCTTAAATTCCCTGTGCATTCCCTGCAACCCTTGAGACTTACCACAATCGCAACGAAACAGACTGAAAATGCAATTCCGGCCGCAATCGAAATATAGCCCACAGCATTCGCAGCATGGTTGTTAATTCCAAACATGACATTGGCTTGAAAGTTGAGATTTTGCAGGGCCTCACTCAAGTGCCGGGCTGCTTCCGCCCCCACCTCCTTCAAGTCAGCCGTGTTCAGCGCCAGATCCCAACTGCTTGCAAGCTCACTCACGGCATCCTTCAAATTTGCCGAGGCTGCTTCTCCCATGTATCTCAAATCTCCGGAATTTACACGCACGTCCACACTTTGAGCCAATTCTGAAATCCCTCCAGCCATCGTCCGGACAGCGCCTGCGGTTTCCTTTGTCGATGGAAGCAGTTAGCTCCTTGGTTGTGCTTCTAACCGTATTTGCAAGTTCTCCTGCTGCTCTGACAGCTGCCGCGGCTAATTTCCCACTTGAGTCTCTCATGGAATTTCCGACTTCTGCCGCCGACTTTTCAGCTGCCCCGGCCAATTTTGCGCTAGCATCTCTCATGCCATTTGCAGCGTGCTTTCCCGCATCTTCCCCAATACTATTTCCAAACCATGCTGAACCCTGTTGGATGTTGGCTAAAAGGAAAATAATAATATTAATAATTACAATGTGGGGTTCTGGTTGAAGCTTCATTTTTTAAAAGTTTACTGCCTTGACTGCAAGTATTACTGCAATATATGATATGAACAAGGAAAAAGTGCAAGGATTAATTGATTCTAGTCATCTGAAAGAATCTTATATTATACAGAATTTGCTTTATTTTTTATCACTCAACTTGATACAGATAAATAAAATATTTGCAGGTACAGGTTGCTAGTAATTCATCATCATTATCATCATCACAGTGAATGAAAGCTAATAAAAACCATTCTTGTGAGGTGCTAGCACATCAATGTACATTATGCATATTATATAATATTGATTACGACCCTTTGTATAAAGTGGATGACTCACATAATGAAATGAAAAAATGAAATGAGTGAGGCAATGAAAAAAAAATTATCCGAAAAAAGGGAAAATGGGATTGTGTGATGATATGATGTTGAGTAGTCGACATGGTCATACATGTAAATTTGTCAGATTATTGGTGCAGTGGGGGGAAGTGAGCGATTGATTGCAGCTGGTTATGCAAAAATATCTGTTATGTCAGCCACCAATATGATTTCTGGTGAGGCCGTGTGCATTGCAAAAAAAGATGATCATAAAATTTGTCACGTATATGTTATTTTTTGTGGCGGTTGTGTCCATTAAATTTATGATTCATTCATTAAAAGAATTTCATTTTAAGCGAAAAATGTTTCAAGTCACCTCATTCCCTAACAATGTCAACCCGTCGTAAACACACGTACACCACAACTCATACTACTAGTAAGTTTGCAACACATATTTATTTTGCTTCACGCGAAATATATTTGTGACTCAAATCACCTAATAAAATTGATATGAGACATTACTTTTATTTTTGAAAAATTATTGTTGATTATATTTTAATAATGTTAGCGTACAATAAAATTAAATATTTTGTACCAAAGAGCAAGTCTCTTAAAGAAATCTTTAAAAATTAAAATGACGTAAACTATATTTACGTGTTACTTAAATATCTTATAATCTATATTTCTACGCGAAAAAGTAATACTGTGCTCGAGGTCTCCGTTTTAATTCAGTCTGAAAGGATTGATTTAAGGGTTTGGTTTCTCGGAGCTTTTTTTTCATCAATATATGTTTCCAAAAGTTGTTAACCTCAGCAAAATAACGTCTAAAAAAGTCACTGCATTGTCAGCTGTCGCGGATAATTTCATACGTGTAAATAATATATCAGATTAGCGTTACAGTTGAAAATGATTGCTGCGGCGTGTTATGCAAACCATAAACCTCTGTTTAACTCAGCCATCAATTTCATTTATGAGGCCATGCATTGTAAAAAAATCATGATGCCAAATATGCCAACATTGCATTGCAAAAATAATTTTATGCAAGGCTGTTGGATTTCATTAAACTGCATGAATGAAGTGGTACTGCATTTTTCGTTAAAAAAGTACTTTGTTAAATATTATTTAAGTGACATTTAATTTAAGTGAACTATAAATCACATATTTTGTACAATCTTCAAATAAAAAATCCATTACAAAATTAAAGTGTTATTAATAAACATTATGGACGTGTTAGTTAAATTAATAGTCATCATTTTTAGTAGTACATTATTTCTACGTGGAAAAGTAATACTGTTTTCGGCCTCCAATCACTCATCAAAATCAGTCTAAAAGAATTGATTTAAGGGCTTTGTTAGCTGCTGATGAGAATTATGATTTTGGTCAATCTGCTTCCAAAAGTTGTGGACCTCCATGAACTTTGCAAAATCTGAAAATGACAAAACAAAGTCGTCTTGAGGTTAGACAAATGGGTTTGAGGTTAAATAATAATTATGATTTTGTTTGCAAAAATTGGAACTTTTTTTGGGGGTGTGCTTACCAATTAAACTATGAGATCGATCATCAGCTATCATGATGTTAGCAGCCTCATTTTCGTGATTCTTGAGAAACTTGTTCTGTTCCTCAGGAACAACAATTATCACATCCTTTTCATCTTCTTCTTGCGATGACGACGCTGAACCCGATTTTCTACACTTGCAACAACAACATCCATAATCACAGCACATCGAGCACAGTTTTGCAGTACATCCCCTGCAACTCTTCAAGCTGACCACGATCGCAATAAAACAGACTGAAAACGCAATCCCGAGCGCGATCGACATGTAGCCCACGGCGGTCGTAATGTGTCCCACGGCCGTCACAACATTGTCGTTGATCCCAAACATGAGGTTGGCTTGAACGTTAATGTTTTGCAGGGCCACGCCCAAATGTCGGGCTGCTTCCGCTCCAAAATCTTTCATATCGGCCGACTTCAGCGCCACATCCCACCTGTTTGCTAGCTCACTCACGGCATCCTTCAAATTTTCCGAGGCTGCTTCTCCCATGTATCTCAAATCTCCGGAATTCACCCGCAGGTCCACACTTTGTGCCAAATCCGAAATCCCGTCCGACATCCGCCGCACA
>JAANSN010004464.1:0-15001 GCA_036850665.1 Dicranocentrus wangi | reverse complement strand
TCTCAATTGGATATATGTAATATAGGACCGTATGTTTAAGTAGTACGTAACGAAGGATAGGGAACGAAAGCAACTTGTCCGTGAAACTAGTGATAATAGGTAGTGCAGAGTTTGTCGTCATTTTTACGGATATCGCGCGGATACAGCAATCTACAATATATTGGGGGACCGTAGTAGTTTGAGTTAAAACTGTTTCCATAAGTCATAATAACACACAAAAGTAATAACTTTTCCTCTCCACAGGGTTCACTTGAGGATCAAATTGTACAAACCAATCCCGTGTTGGAAGCTTTCGGCAATGCCAAGACTGTTCGTAATGATAACTCCTCTCGTTTTGTAAGTACATACATACCTATAAGGATAGTAAGGAAGGATACTATTCCCAAATGATTGTTCAACTCTATGTATTGAAGGATGTGGGTGGATGTGATTGAAACATTTAAACTTATGTTGGATTCTGGCTTTAAATAATTCATGTGGTTCCGGGACTCTGTTTTTCTTTTATTAAATAGGGTAAATTCATTCGAATTCATTTTGGAGCAACCGGAAAGCTTGCAGGAGCTGATATCGAAACGTGTATGTGAACTCGACGCAATAATAATATTGTGTAATATAAGTATGTAGTTATTGAATTAGTGAGCGTGTCGGTAACACAAAGTTTGGAATTGGTATGCAGATCTACTGGAGAAAGCCCGAGTGATTTCACAGCAGCCTCTTGAGAGATCCTACCACATATTTTATCAAATAACGTCTGGAGCTGTCAAGACTATGAAAGGCATGTGTAATAAATATCTTGTAATTTAGCCTATTTTCGAGACCTACTTTTGGCTCGTGTTGTTTTCTTCGTGGAGTGTGGCTCTAATTAATTTGTCACACAAAGTTAATGGTAAATTGTTCTTATTTTCACAGATATGTGTTTGCTCAGCAATAACATTCACGATTACCATTTTGTGTCTCAGGGGAAGACAACCATTCCGAATGTTGATGATGGAGAGGAGATGCTCGCCACGGACGTGAGTTTCTTTTCATTTCTATTTTCTCCTCTCCGTGTCAGTCTGTTTAAATTGTGAATCAGTTTTCCCAGGTATATACTCCTGGCATGTTACGCACGTAATTGAGAAAGTAGAGTTGGTTGGTGGTGTGGATGACAGACTGACACGAAGTTCCACAAAGTGTGGACTAATGCTCGCATTCTTGTCTGAATTAGTCTGCCTGTGACATCTTGGGATTTACGCAACAAGATAAGGACGACGTCTACAGAATTACTGCTGCAGTAATGCACATGGGAGAAATGAAGTTCAAGCAGAGAGGACGGGAAGAACAAGCTGAGGCTGATGGACATGAGGTTTGTTATGAACTTTCTTTGGACTGCGAAAGATGGATTGCGGGATAATGTTGAAATAAGACAAGGCAATCTCGTTTGTTACACTTAGGAAGGAGAGCGAGTTGCCAAATTAATGGGCGTGGATGGCCCAGAACTGTACAAAAACTTTCTAAAACCAAGGATTAAAGTAGGAAATGAGTTTGTCACACAAGGTCGCAATATGACACAGGTATGCCATAAAATTGACATTAATAGTTTTCAGGTCTGTCTACCTCCATGAGACAATGCTTATGTTTAAATGTTGTATTAGTGTAACTATTCCGTCGGAGCTATGGCCAAAGCAGTTTATGACCGACTCTTTAAATACCTTGTAAGAAGGTGCAATGAAACACTGGATACAAAGCAGAAGCGTAATACTTTCATTGGCGTACTTGATATCGCCGGATTCGAAATTTTTGACGTAAGTAAACCTCCTTTGGACCATACCCCATACCTGTAATATTTTATGTATGTATAATCTAAGTGTACTTGGAGCTAATTTGGTTTAAATTTTACTGAAAAGAATTCTACCGTTTCAGTATTGAAAATATTACTGTATATTGTACATATACGAAGCGCATAATTCCTCTTATCCCTTATAGTACATTCCTAATTATCCTATGTAAATGGTCATAATATGCATGGTTCAACTAGTAGCTCTTCTGCATATATACCTAATAAAATTAGTAGCATATGTACATACATGATGCAGTTCTGTTTGGAATTGGAATACGTTAAAAAATGGCAAAATATATTAGGGTTTGCAGATGATCATGGACAAGAAGTTGAAAGAAAGGGATATCGACGCGGTAGTAATATTAAGAAAGACTCCAAAAATTAATTTCCAGCAAATGATTTTTCCTTTCAGAATAATTCCTTTGAACAATTATGCATCAATTTCACGAACGAAAAATTACAACAATTTTTCAACCACCACATGTTTGTGCTTGAACAAGAAGAGTACAAACGTGAGGGAATCGAATGGGTCTTTTTGGATTTTGGCATGGACTTGCAAGCGTGTATTGATCTAATGGAGAAGGTACTTGGACAGATTTTTCAGAAGAGTAGAACCGACAAATCCAGATGTAGTCATGTGGAACAAAGCCGAGTTTCCCCAGTGGAACACTCTCTTAATCTGAATTGAATGAATCTGGATTTTAAATGAGAATTTACGGCACATCAATATTCTTATCAAGCTTTGTTTATAGTCTCTAGAAAGTAGATGTAGTTTGCCTTGGAGTTTTCCCTCATCCCTTGAGTAATTTAAGTCATTAGGTTTCGTGGAGTGCAACATCACTTTGAGACCTCAGGTCTGCACCAGTCTATAGACTAGTAGACCGTCAATAATCTCCGTTCATGGTAGATTGATCCGAAGGAAAGGAGCTGAGTGAGTTTGGATTTTTCGTCTATAAAGGATAACTAAGTAGAATAAGGAAGCGTGAGTCTGATTCTTTAAGAGTGTGCTTTTCTTCTGTGGTAATAATATGTATTTATATCTACCCGAAATACCACAAGATACATATATACCTATAGTATAGCAATCTACACCTTTTCAAGATATGTAAAACTTATATAAATCGTAGTGACAAGTAGAATTAGTTAAATAGATTAGTCAATTAGTACATATACTAGCACAGCACAGATCCGTGAAACACCTACCGTGGATCAAAATATACAATGTGTGACGAATATGAGTCTAGTCTAGTTTAGTTCTTAACTTTGGATTCTGTCAAGTGGGAATCGGGATATTTGACAAGTTCTCTTACTGCAATGAACGGAAACCCACTATGTCGCATTCCCTTCCTAAAATTAAAACACGTATCCCGAATACTTTTCAATCCTTTGCTACCCTAATCAATCACATTACCCTCCATCCGTGTGTAGAAACACGCGTGAACTTGTACATGCTGAAATACTTTGCGTGTACACGAATCATTATCCCGATTTATTGCATAAATTTGAGCACACTGTTTCAAAGATATTCGAATATACTAAGTCATTCTATGACGATGACCCCTTTTCCCTTATTTGTAGTTTAATGGGTTTGAGCAATTGTGCATCAATTTCACCAACGAAAAACTGCAACAGTTTTTCAATCACCACATGTTCGTTCTGGAGCAAGAAGAATACAAACGCGAAGGCATTGAATGGACCTTCATCGATTTTGGAATGGACTTGCAGTCTTGTATCGATTTGATCGAGAAGGTATTTATTGAGTGTTGACTGATACGTGCTTTTTTGAACCATAATTTCTAATTGTTTTGGCAGAGTTTGTGAAGAAAACTAACAAAAATTGTGCATGCAGTATTGATCGTCGTGTATAAGCAAGTCCGTTATTTGGAACAATGAATATGAACAATGATAACCTTTACTGTTGTATGAAACTTCTGTTGATCCAAAAAGTGGAGAACATGTTAAAAGAAAGGCTTTTGTTCCACAAGAATTACAGAAAATCGCTCTTGTCGGTAAAGACTCGATTTATGGTTGCCAATTTTCTGTAATGCCTCTGACTATATAGCCCATGGGTGTATTTTCGATCCTTGAAGAGGAGTCCATGTTCCCAAAAGCGACGGACCAGACATTTTTGGAGAAGCTCCGAAATAATCACTTGGGGAAATCTCAAAACTTTGTTAAACCTAAGCCACCAAAGCCAGGGCAGACCGAATCCCATTTTGCCATTGTGCACTATGCTGGAACGGTAAGTTATGTTATAAATATACTACATGAGTTAATACGAAATATGTTAATCCATGCTGCTCACACACATGGAAATTAATTGGGATAATAACAGAAAACCAGAATATCTATCACTGGTGAATTATGTTAATGTAGCTTACTATAATTCTTATAATTAGGTTCCTTATAATCTCACTGGATGGCTGGAGAAAAATAAGGATCCTCTGAATGATACCGTAGTGGACCAATTTAAGAACGGTTGCAATGAACTGACGAAGCTCCTTTTTGGAGATCATCCTGGACAATCCGCAGCCGCAGACAGCGGTGGTGGCGGTGGTGGTAAAGGTAAAGGTGATGTAAAACTGACAATTTTTAGAGCTTCTCTGTAAGTACTATTGTCGGTGGAAGTAAGATACAGTGATGAATTTCGTAAATCAATATGCAATTATATCCACTCCCATAAACAAAAGATGTAAGCCGTTTGCCACTTGTTGATTATATTGTTATCAGGTGCGAAGCGTGCCAAAGGCTCGGCTTTCCAGACTGTTTCTTGCCTATATAGGGTAAACATCTTTTTATAAAGCAATTTGGGCCTTAATGCTTCGTCAGTTTTTAATATTTTGCTGGGCCATAATATTCGTTTTGGATTAAGATGGATCTAAAGTGCTTTTTAAGTAAACTAAAAACAATAAGTATAGTACCTAATGTTTTTGTATACGGTTGGGCACGCTATGTTATAATTTAAAAGCAACTATTATTATACTCTATAGTTTGTTAATGAATGAACGTCAGCAACAGGAATAATCAAAATATTCGTTCATCCCCAGAGATTTTCCAGGTGTCATCACTGATATCTACTCTAGTCATAGGTTGTATTACCAACTGTACGTTTCTCCCTTACAGGCTCAAAAAAGAAAGGTTCCGGATTTTGCACTATATCTTCCAATTACAGGGTTCGTGTTTGGTTTCCACATCTTACAAAAGCATTGAAAAAACTTTAATCTTTGGACAACGAACTATTCTTTGTCTACGGTAGATTAGTAGTATTACGGTACAGTTAAACTTGTCTGAATAAAATTTAGAACAGATTGGTGGTTAGTAGTAGTTTTCTAGCTAGCATTCGTAGCGCTAGTTTCATATAGAATGCTGTGTAAAAAGTAAATTAAGGTGACTTTCAATTCACCAGGAATCACCCAATGTAATGTGGAACTCGTAGAAAAGTTTTAATTCATTTAATTAAGAGATAGTTATAGTATGTAGAACCAAAGTAGATGATACATATGTGTAGAATCCTGTAGAATAGTAGAATCGACCACATAGTTTATACATATAGTAGCTCCTTCATCAACCCAATACGGTATATTGATTACTTAAACACATGCACTTAACAAAACTAGTTAATTGTAAAACAACTAATTAATTAATCGCTTGCAGACCTACGTTTTTTAGACACATAGACGCGAATTTCGTCTCGAATTGAGAAATCAAATAATTTTTTCTTTGTATGCTTGATTTGTAGTGTTGTATTCATTTCCAATGGACTTTGCAAGAAAAGTAATGGAATATTTCTAATTGTAGGAACAACTCAACAATCTGATGTCAACATTGCGGGCTACATCACCCCATTTCATTCGTTGCATCATTCCGAATGAAGTTAAAACTCCAGGTGAGAATGCATGGTAATTTGCTGTGTTTGGAAGTAGACTTTTATCAAAATTGACAAATTCCAGAACAACCTAAAATGAAGTTTTAAGAAAAAATATTTTCTAAACGGGTTTGAGTATGAATCGTCCTGAAACTCAGCTTGGCATCATAAGTTATATCCTGATTCATAAGTTTGGTAATATGTTCATGAAGGTATAACTATTTAACGTGTGTACGATTTTTTTATTTTTGTTCAGGTCTCATTGACTCTCATCTAGTCATGCATCAGTTGACATGTAACGGTGTGTTAGAAGGCATCCGTATCTGCCGCAAAGGTTTTCCAAACAGGATGGTCTACCCAGACTTCAAACATCGGTATGTCATTTCCTACATTTGGTAAACTAGAAATGGCATATTTTCTCATTGGCAAACATCATGCCACACGCCATGTTGTAACACCACAGACAGTTTAAGATCCTGATTAAGAGGTCTGCCCAAAACTGGCAAAAGTGAATGTTTACAATGTAGCTAAGTGTATTTTTTCAAGCATAATTTGGTCCTTAAAAATTTACGTGCGAGGAGTGAAGTTTTAAACCGTATACATTAAATACATTCGTATTCAGCAGAAAAAATACATAACTAGACATGGAGAATTGAACCACAGTGAATCATAATCACGTCATAGGTCAAAACATCAAATTGCCATATTTTTAGAAATGATAAGTTAAGATCTAAAAATACCCGTTATGTGCACACGTACCACACACACACCTATAAAAATGAAATGGTTGCATCTATATTAGAGCAGCTTTCTCTTTGGAGCCAAACAGCAGCATCTTTAATCTTTGAAATGCAACTAATGTATAAAAAATTACTCAAGTGTTACTCCTTCCGTAAAAATCGACTTTAGCTACAGGCAGTCTACACATATACGTGTTTTCAAACCTCTTATACGTTATTCAAGATTGCATTCTGCCACCCTCCCCCTAAGAATGTTATATGTAATATATGGATCGTTCGTTAAGTAATTAAAACCAAACAACCCGCATGACGGTACCTTAAAAACTATTAAAAATTCGATTCTGTTTAGTCTGCAAAGTTTGTTTGTGTATGAAAATGAAATAATATTGCTTTCCACACAAACAGCTACACACTTCCACAAACAATTTGGTTTCTTTAAAATCGTTTTGCCCTTTGTCCCGTATATTATGAAGAAATGCTATCTACAAATCAATGCACATTGGCGTCATTGGCTGTATATTTTACTGTACAACCATAGAGCCTATCAGTCCTTCGTTTTCATATTGCCATTTTTCATCTTCCTTTCTTCTCGTGACTATGTTAGCATTTTTATTTTCTAAGGTACCTGATTTTAGCTGCTGCAGCCATGAACTCGGCAACCGACGAGAAAACCATGGCTCAAGTCTGTATGGATGCCATACAGTTGGATCCTGAAAAGTACCGACTGGGTCACACAAAGGCATGTAATTGATAGTTCAGTACATTCGAGGTTTGCGATTCTGAAATGCTTTCCTTAGTTGTAGGTTGTAGAGAACTCAATAGAGATATGATGCTGGAAAAAGTTTACAAACTTACAGTTTGAAAAATTTCCAAACAAGCGGAAAACCGTACACGTTTGGGCGCAGCCTGTATTCATGCACACGGAAAAGGAACCGTTGAAATGGAAAATTCTATTAAAATTCTTTTTCACCCGTTGAACCTGTTACATTGCCGTTTGAATGTTTACAGAAACGAGCTTTACTTTTTCCACCATTATCTAGTTCTGAGAGAGCCTGTTAGTTGGATTGTTTGTGTTACAAGTTTTAGAAACACGCGTAGAAAGTTCAAGTGACACATTAATGTCATAAATGACTGATCTGTCTATTTATCTTACATATCTTTCCTCATTCGTTATTCATGAACATTAGAAGTTCGAATTTCGAATGGACGTCTCATGTTCAGTTGAGATTACATAGTTTGGAATGCTAAGCCTGACTTTCAAAACATAGTCAAAGCGTGTATAGTGGTGAAGAGTGGTTTTTGAGAGGTTGTCTCCTGTAAAATTTGCTCGTGTTAGTTTTACCTACTTTCCTTCCTCCTAAAATAGTATAAACAGCTATTTTAGTGTTAGACGGCTTATGTAGGAAGTCGTTACATTTCAATCAGTTAGATCATTTCCACTTTTTCTGGTCAAATTTATATAAACGTGCGGTAGAGCTCTAGTTTATATGTGTCTCTATGTAGCATGCTACAAGACAGTGCTAAAATTGTCAGGTTATCATTTTCTTATGCTGTTATTGTGATTGATTCCCTTGCTTTTAGTTGGTTGACTGACGTCATCATCATGGTGTCAAAAATGGAGATGACATGCATGATAAATATTATATTTCCTTTTTTAACCAACCAAGTCTGATTGGTGCCATTGCATTGGGGTTGCAACAACGCAAGGCAAGCCCAGTAATAATTTTGTCTTCGTGCAACGTGCTGAATACAAAGTTCGACCGGTGGCTGCTCCTTTATATAAATATCCTTTAGCTACAAATTGCTTCTTCCACAAATAAAATTGTACGTTTGTACAGTTGGTAACGGGGGACAAAACATCATAAAATTAACCAGTGAGTATTGGAACTTGCAATTTTTAAACTAAATATATGCTATTTCCTATTGCAAGTTGGAAACCACAATCCACACCGACTTCCAATTTTAGTAGAATAATATAGAATCGTAAAATGTATACTTGTATAATAGCATAGCATAATATGTGGTGTACATTGTACATACCTAATATACAATAGAATAGTGTTTTACGCGTTTTAGTTAGTACGAGTAAAACGATTGACTGTTGGTACCCAGTCGATCCGACTTCAAATGGCTTGAAACGGTCAACTGAATTGCGGAAGTTATTATAGCATAGACTTACCGTTACAAATTACTTACAAACCTACAAGGTACACAAAAGTACTGGTACTTGTAGACATGAGAAAGAAGACATTCCACACGTATGTCACTTTATTACCAAATCTGCGCCGTTAAATCAACCCTTGTAAATACACAAGGAATTTTCTCAATAATCCTCTAGTCCATAGTTGTAAAAACATTTTAATAGAAAATTAGTATAAAAAATATCTACAAGTATACACAGCTAATTTTGCTTCTATAAAAAATCCTCCCTTTTTGTCCTGCTTAAAGCTACAAGATCCTCGCTCCACAAGCAACCTCTAAAACTGATGACGAGAAGAAATGTGCTCAGATTATTTTGGAGACGATCAATCTTGACACTGATCAGTACCGACTGGGTCATACCAAGGCAAATCCATTTTTACTTCAAAAATTCATGCTTAAACCTAAACCCGCTAGTTTCCGGTTGTTTAGCATGTTCAACGACGAATGCAACGCAGTGTTGTGTTTTTGGTGAAGCAATAAAGCGTATTTGATGCTTGTATCAGACGCTTAGCGCTTGTGTCTTAAGATGCTACTAATTACGCAAGTTGCCCATCCATCACCAAACAGACGTAAAACGTAATGCTTACCTTTCACAAGAGGGGTCTTATAAAATCAGAAGCGAATCGCTAATTAATAGTCTGCAGTATAAAGTCACATGTTAAATTATTTGCCGTAAGATGAGTGGGATAAGATGTTGCAAAGCTAAACTCGTACAATTTGCTTTTGTGCTACTACCTCTCGGCCTTATCCGCTATAATTAATGACATAATTAACATGTTTATTCAGTGTGACAAAATCCTCTTCACTCTCAGTATTTCTATTCATTTTGCAAGCTTCAATTCTCTTGTGCTATACTTCACTCTTTCAGCCAGTGAATGTCACGACGATGAATCTTTTCCCGGTGTATATGTTTGGCGTGGCCTAAAATAACACACCAATTAAAAATCAACTGTGACAAACTCTGTTTGAAAGATGAAAACTTGTATGTTATAATGATTTTGTAGTTTTTCCCTTTGGTTGATGTCGGTTGAGTAAGCAGCAAAGTTGATATTTTTCCTGCTTCTAAATTCAAGGCTCTTCTTTCCCTTTGATCAGTGCATGATACAACCTAACATTTTTGGCAGGAGAAAGATGTATTGAGACTAGTTATTGCAATTCTATTTTAACCAGAACGCCATGAATCAAAACCGACTGTCTCACACTGCGACATTTTTAGTTTTCACATGCGGTTAGTTTTTTGTATGATAATGTCGTCAGTAGTTTCGTGTCTTGTTGTATTAGCATCTGCTTAGAATTAGCTGCCTTATATATTACTAACATTTAATTCCACCCCCTCATTTTATGCTATTATGATGGATACCACAGGTGTTCTTCCGCGCTGGCGTTTTGGGTCAGCTTGAAGAAATCCGTGATGAACGACTCGGGAAAATCATTACATGGATGCAATCAACAGTTCGTGGCTACATCTCCAAGAAAACGTACAAGAGGATGATGGATCAAAGGTAGATTTTGTTTCTCTAAAAATATTACTACCTGCTTGGTCCAATACGTATCAAATCAATTATCGTTCAAGTGTGTCTGAAAACGGCTAAAAAAGGTTACAAAACCTTGTGAAGAGAAAGTAGCAACAAGATAGAAAAATGTCCAAAACTCGTATCGTATTGTAGTATAGTAAGATTTGAGCTACAGAGCAAGAACAAACAAGACATCCATATTTGTTTTAAGTTCACGTTGTCTATTTTCCAGTATTTGTTTTGAAAGTTGACTTTTTGTACGTGACTAACTTGTTCGTTCATATCAGTGTGGAGTGTTAGTAGACAATAGGTTTATCATTCAAGTACTATTCAAGGGCATTTCGTTTCTTTCGAGAAAGTGTGGAAAAAGTGCTTCATTTCCCCCCAATAAGCAGACGAAAACGTTACCTAATATTATATATATCATGCAGGATAGTGAAAGATCAGGTGAACCAAGATTATACAAGATATAGTAAAGTTGAAAGTAGTAACTAATTTTCTTGTACGAAATACGGACATCTGCTAAATATGGACAATCAGTTTCACTCCTAACCACAGGGTTCATCAGTCACCTAACATAAACCTACGTATATTATCGTCAGTTACAAACATGGACGTGGAAGCTGCCAAC
The DNA here is from genome assembly GCA_036850665.1 of Dicranocentrus wangi. NCBI lineage: Eukaryota > Metazoa > Arthropoda > Collembola > Entomobryomorpha > Entomobryidae > Dicranocentrus > Dicranocentrus wangi. The sequence goes on along the minus strand of JAANSN010004464.1, from coordinate 4,230 downwards.
GACGTGAATGCCGAAAATGAAACACTAACTGACACTTCTCAAGATAATGAAACACTAGCTGACAATTCTCAAGATAATGAAACACTAGCTGACAATTCTCAAGATAATGGAAAAATGTAATAATAAGCACACATGTTTGCATTTCTTGAGAGAGTATCATTTTACACATTCTAACAAGTCCGTCGCTGAACAGTTTTTCTAGAATACACTTGTTTACAGAAGGGATGCTAGAGATGTTGTCTTCAACGCGTTGGCAAACTGCGTTTCCCCGAGCTTTCTAGTAACAAAACGTGAAATTTTTAGCGCATTTACTACTCGCTCTGGCTTATTGTGCTTTTACACCTTCCGGACGCATCGTTGTTCCCATTTGTCTGCTGTTTCTATTTAAGTATTTATTTCCCTTACAGTTACGACAAAGGGTTTACTCCGCCATAGAAATATATATAAAGTACGTTCATTTTTGTATGTCAATTGCACAATTCCTCATGTTTTCAGAATTGCACTGCAAGTCGTCCAAAGGAATTTGAGACGTTACATGAACTTGCGGTTATGGCCATGGTATCGTTTATGGCAGAAAATCAAACCTCTTCTCAACGTCAGTCGGGTCGAAGATGAAATCAAGGTACATTTTTTGCAATATTTATTTATTCTTTGAGAATATATGTTCGTACTCGGAAAAGCCTGTCGGCCAAAATGTTGGCGGTGCGATGTGTGGGTTTTCGTCAAAATATTTTTCATTATACCCTAATTCAAAAGAGATTGGAATCGGAATGCACTCACGGTAATAGGTACAGGGAGAAAAACTTGCAATGCCAGGTAAGAGTACAAAAATAAAAAGGTATAACAAGAAAAGTTTTCTACTATTATTGATGTTCCAATGTAATATTGTGAAACAGCTAGAGTTTCGTTATGTTCAGTCAGTGTTCAGTCTTCACACAACCGAAACTTACATCACACATCACACATCATCATACACGAATCATAGAACTAGCGGTATGAGCATGTGGACGTTGGTAATTAGATTGTGAAAAGCCTTATGTAGATACAAAGTTAGTCACTCCATATCCAGATTTATTATGGTATTACTATAAAAACATTGCGCAATTGTGCATGTATTATTCATGATATTTCCAGCAGGTGAATTTCCCAGCTTCGAGACATGTCGACTGCCGTAGATTGTTATTTTGGTTGGATAACTTTTATGAATAGGGTTATGCATTAAATAGCCACGTTTTGTAAACACCTCTCGAATGAGAGGTGAAAGAAAATCGTAGTCGTATTCTTGTCGCAAGAGGTACATGTGTTCTAGAAATATTCGCATACATCAAGTTTCCGTGTACAGTTTGATGGGTAAGTTGTGCGTTTGGCTTGACAATTCATCATTTCTCTGCATATTTTTGCGACCCTTGTCGGTTCTCGGTTCGTTAGGCAGTTGGGACGACATGCAGTATGATATGATGACTACATTTTGTTTCTTTTTCTTTCTCTCTTGCTCTTTCCCAGTGTGATAAAAAGCGTACATACCGTAACCTGTACACATTGGATTCACTGAAATCCCATCATATATGAATACGAAATTCATGCTGCTGCTTTTGCTACTCACATGATGTCATATGTAACCAAGTTTCTTTCATAAAGAAGTTATTCATCTGTTAGGAAGATGTAATCCTTTCGTGGAATTACATTCACGTAAACATGAAGATAAAATTTATGGAAATATTGAGTATCTGTCCTATTTTTGCTTCTGCTAAGCCTTCCTTTTTACAAGGGTCTTGCATACATGAACTACACCTGCTGTGCTCCGTACGTAGTAATATTTGTGCATAAACCATGCATACAGGAAGTAAAAGTTTTTTCCTCGTGAAATATCTATGCATGTTTTTGAAACCAACTCGAAGGATAATAAATGTCTGTTTTGCACACATATGTAAGTATAAGTATACTAGGTTTAGGCGATACAATTTTGGAAATACAAAACTAAAGCAAAACAAAATATAGCGTGTGAATCGGTAAAATGTGTAATTTCGGAGTAGGTATCATCAGGTTTTGTGAAGGTCTCACTGATGAACTATGCATGAAAAATATTTCATCTAATATTGATAAACGCCTTATAAATATATATTTATGAATTTGTGTGTGACAGTATGCCAATTTTTCCGTTTCGGTTTGGACACGACATTCATGCTTGTATAAATCGTCGAGTGTGGCACCACCACATTTTTCTCCGAGATGCGAATCTGAAATTATGTTCCATCAGTACAGGTACGGCTTAATGGTGTAAGAATAATATCAATAGGTGCGGGAATTTTGTAGATTGAGATTTCAGATTCATGTGACGCGTTGAAAAATTCCAAAATTGAGATCTTTTCACTGAAATGTTTCGATTTAATTTAGAAAGCATAGGCATTCATATTTGACTTGACATAAAGCACCTTAAACCTAAAGATAGACAAGTATGTAGATCCTTTTTTGTACTACTTCCTCGTATACAGAACCATGTGCAGGCAGATGCATATAAATAATGTCATGATGATGCTGATAGCATTTCCTGAATCTCAAGTCAAAGCTACCAGTTCCCAACTCTGGTCACCTCCGCTCCGTAGGTTTTCCATGTAGGACGGTAGCACGTAGCCATGTCATATACGAAACTGACGAAAATGGACGGTTACACTATAACTCGTAGTCGCATCGTGGCCATGAAAAGAAAAAAAATGTCTGTTTGGTGGAAGACGATGTTGATGGTGGTGATGACTAACGTACTTAGGAACTTCGAACCTTGTACAGTTAAATCGGTGGAAATAGGAAGAGGTATTACGATATATTTATAACTGCGTGTCTGATACAAGTTCCCATTCCATTTCGTTATGGCATATATTTGCTACAACTTTTCAGGAGGTTTTCGGTAGATGATGTTACATTAATGGTGGTTTAGTGGTGGAGGTTGAAAGCGCATATACGAAACTCCTCATGTAAGATGTGGGCGGATGAGTTGAAACTGGTTCTGATCTCAGGCATCAAGCATCTGACTAATAAAAAGCATAAGACTTTAAATCACTGGCAGTTAGGGTTGCGATTCCAGCCAGTCACTCTTCACGTCTTTTAGCTTCTCGTCTTCCCTCACTCAAGTCTGGCTCAATTTCGAATTCTGTATTTGATATGCACAGGTCTCAAATGACGCGTTTGGTGATTCGACATCTACGATCGCCATAAACCATTTCATTTCTCGTCACTACCTCCTACTCCACCGATATTAATCTGCTGTAATTTATTTATACGAAGGTATCATCCTCGTATAGAGATAACGGTAAAGCATGGTGAGCAAGTACTTTTGGGTTTGTTAGTGCACCACTGGATTGATACGAATTTAGTGTGGTGCCCCTCAGCCAGCTTTAATTTTTCATCAATCATAATTTTACAACTGTTTATTTTGGAAAAAGCGAAAGGAAATTGTACAGTTAGTTCATTCGATTGTGATTTTAGTGTTTTGAATACGGTTTTTTAAAATATTAGCCAGTGCCATATGTGATAGAAACCATTAGCGTAATATTTTCATTTTATGAATTACCTTCCTGCGATGTAAAGTTTGACTCCTTTTATGTCACTTATACAGTGAGTGCATACTCCGGGGAAGATTTATTTTGTGACAAGAGAAATACTTTGGTTAAGTAATATTTAACTGCCAACATGACAATGGATGAGGATTTTGAATTGAAAATGCCCACGGGGCGTCCAGGTCCAGACCTGTATGATAAACAAATTGAATATAAACAGAAACTCGAGGAGAAGGTCCAGAAAACCGAAGAGAAATTGATTGCGGAGGAAAAACTGAGAAAACAAATTGAGGAAAAGCAGTTGAGATTACTCCAAGAGAAGAATGATCTCCTTACCCAACTAGAAGCGGAAAGGGGCAGTGTCGGAGAATACACCGACAAACTAAGCAAGGTCTCAGCACAGAAGTCAGACTTAGAGAGTCAACTTTTGGTAAGTAGCCGAATAACTTTGTTTCCTCCTTTTGCGGTTGGTTCGGTCAAACATGTTTTCTTTGTCTGCATCTGCATGCTGAAAGTTTACATTACATCCCTTCTGCAATATTTCAAAAGTAGCAAAAAATGAGAATACGAACATGACGAACGCTTCGTGGTTTACCATCGCATCGTCAGGTTTTGAGATCAAGTGATCATGAAACTTAACCCCCCATTTTTAAGCTTATTCCCATTTTCAGGGGTTTTT
>JAANSN010004463.1:0-15003 GCA_036850665.1 Dicranocentrus wangi | reverse complement strand
AAAGTTACAGTGGTCTGACTGACCGAACGAGAACTACACAGCAACTGCAGTGACTGCAGCACACATACAAAACAACGCAAACGAAATGACAATGCCGCAAAGGCTTCATACATGACCGCCATCGACACTCAATTATACATTGTATCAAGTAGTACATACATATGAACAAAGATAGCCTATACTTATTTAATCACATGACTCCATGATTCTATACGTAATCAAACCAAGGGTTTCACACTATTCAATTCAATGATACTTCTGATCTATGCTGTTTATCAGTGCTCCCCTATAATCCAATCTCCAGTTTCGCTTTCGCTTTGTCACTCAACTGTCTAGAATGGTTTACAAAAGTAGAATAAAGTGCGTTGTTGGCTGGACTCAGCTTTTTACACACGCACGCCAACACACCACCACTTGCTCTTATGGGTATGGGTAACTTGGGTTTGTCACATCATATCACAACAAGGACTTTGAAAACAAGCTGAATTCTGGTGAGTGGTGGCAAAGATTTTTCTTGTGTTACGAAATAGTAACGTGCTCTTACCATTTTAAGAAATTCCATATATATGTATCTCAATATTCATTTGGGGAGCAACCCTCACGAATGCAATGCTAGAAGTAATATTGTAGTTGTGAAACGGCGAGGACAGGAAAGGAGTGGTTTGCATTGAACCCATCTAATCGGGACGGTATACTTAAAGGATGCTGATGCTACCTTTGGTAACCTTTTGGAAATGTTTCACAAGAAAGTATCATTTGCAGGCATTTTGAGTTAGGTAGTTCAACAAAAGTTGTGTTCAGACTTCAGACTACTTTGACAGAAATCCGGTCTACCTACACACGCATGAGTTAGGATTGAGAAAAGCAAAAGTGAGTGCATATTATGCCTACTACCTATACTCTCGCTTTCGTTATTCACTTACTTACATTAGTACCAATATTCCCTACCTTCCATCATGAAACCTTCCTATCCTTAACCCACTACATAGCAAAAGTGTTCACACCTGTTTTAATTTTAGAAATTTTAGAAAGGAAAACCTGTAACTACTTAGCTATGCAACATACCAGTAAGTTCCCATGAGGACTAACGTCAAATTTTAAAATGATTCTTCGAAATCCAACCACATAACCCTATGAATATACCTTTGAAAAAGTCCATGTATCTATATATTATTGTAGTAAGCTCCCTATTCCAAAGATAACCCCTCAAATTTCACCCAACATAAATCTGAAATTTTAGATAATTTAATCAGTATAATTCAGATCAGAACACACGATTCGATTGAGTATGTTCGTAGTATGTAATGGTGACAGGACAGCGACAGCAACGTCATTAGTAGCTGCGCGGCCGCGGTATCTGTGTATGGAATATAATCAATATTATTATGATTATCACAGCACTTTTTATTTAGTCTCAATAACAAAGCACATATCATTTTATTCAAACGCGTTGTTCGATTATGAAAGTCGTAGTCACAATAAAAATTAATCTCGCATTCCGAATCACAAGCTTCAAAGCAAAACAAGTCCATAATGGGCTTGCTTACAGTTAACTATTCTGAATTAATGGCATATTGATGCTATAAATTGATGATATACTACTCCGTAGTAACTAATTACGCAGAAATGTCATTGATAAAAGTGTTTTGTGAAACGTTACTAAAAATGTCCCCAAAAACCCTCAATATGACTACAGGCAAGAAAAAAATAATGCGTATGAAAAAGATAAGATTTTTATTGGTATAAGTATGTACATGCAAGCTTCAAAAATCAATCATGTGTTTGACAAATAGATTGTAGATATCAGAGACTTTAAATGAATGTAATATAGGTTCTAAATATATTATTGTAATAGTTTGTTCTTTTAGTAAGTATGCGGCAAGTCAAGCCGTAAAACAAGCAAACGCGTTGTCATTGGAAAATTTTATTCTTAATGAAATCATGTTGCGTTTTGGTATACCTAAATACATACAATTTGATAATGCTAGTATAAATACGTCTAAGCTTATAGATAAATTATTATATGTATCTAATTGTACTCCCCTTTTCATAACTCCCTATCAATATCAAAGTCAAGGTTTAGTGAATCAATGAATAAAGTTTTAGAGATAATGCTAAGTAAATACTGTGTAGGTAAAAAAATCATGGTGCTCGATCCTCGCGATTGTAACCTATGCTGTAAATTGTTTTTCGTAAGAAACCTATGCTTCCATTTGAATGTTTTTATTAGTAGATAAGAGAGTGATAAGAAATCTGGCAAAGCAAAATCTGGTACATGCTCAAAAAGTATACGCTGATAGGTTTAATTGGAAGGTAAACCTGGCCGAATTTGAGAAAGGGAGGTGCTGTATGGTAAAGAGGCTTCTCTTAAATAAAAATGTTTCTTCCAAAATGCAAGATCAGTTCGATGGTCCTTTCAATATTGTGTCTCAAGTGGATAATTTACATTATAAGTTAAAAGCTTATTTCCCATGTAAGAATAAGTTCAAAGTGATGCATGTTGACCATATCAAGGTCTTAGGTAGGGATTTTGTGTTAAACGTAAATACTAGTGTAAACGAAGAAAAATTGAAAATCTAAATTTGTATGTCAACGATTTGGTCGGGTTGTAAAAACCTATTCTAGATAAGCTTTTATTTAAATTAGTCGAGATCGACTTATCGCCGCAAAGGATGTTTTGTGCATCATGTGTGTGTACTAGACTCTCATGACCGTAGTATGTCGATCCATGAAATATTCTATTCCATATTAAATATTTTTGCTGTAAAAATATGAAATGTCTTGTGTGATGATTTTTGTGTGCTCCGTCGTCCTCCACTCCTTCTTCCAATAACCAATTAAACCTCATTTGCTTACTTTAGATAATGTGATCTCGGCTTCTCCGAGTTGTCCTCCCTATTATTTACCTACACGGCTAAACGAATAAAGATTTTCGAGCAGCAGAGAGAAAAAAGATGTCTCACGGAAAAAGGCAAATCGAGAAAATGTAAAAAAGAATAGGATCATTGAATCTACTTTTAGCCTTGTGCCAGAATATGAAAATGACGAAGACTATCTTGTTTCTGATAAATAAACTAGTCCAGCTTCGGGGAAGCAGCGAGTTGAACTATGCTTTACACCAAGCCTTCGTCGTTATTGGTTGTGTGGAAGAAGAAATAATATGCATAAATGACGAGAGATGTGCTGGCTTTAATTTTTATTAAGTATGTCCTTCTCCGGCTGCAGCTAACAACAGTAACTTTAACTCAATGTGTTATAACCATTCACCATATAACTTCTCAAAGATTCGTCCTTTGGGTCCAGGAAATTGTCTCCAAAGGAAGAGCAGGACCATCCATCCAGCTGGTCGTAATTTTAGCTAAAAATAGGATACTTTCAACTTTTCCCAAGCTTTGCTTTGTTACAAACCGGTAAATCTAACGGGAATACATTATTTCATTGTTGGGCTTGTCGCTTCCCTGTCGTATGTTTACAACCTTGAAGCTGAGTATGATAAACTACGTACATTGTCAAATTCCGACTTTCGAATTTCGATAATCCCTCCGATTGAGATTGACACTTTTTAAAAAAGACCCTTGTTACCCGAACCCCATTGTTGAAAAATCAACTAATCCCCTGTTTCAAATTACGCATTTAAGTATTTTAATTTTGTCATTCGGTTGGGGTGAAGTATTCGAGACAAAACAAGGTACCTTCTTATTTACATTCCCCTTGAGATGCACAAGGGCAAGTTGAGAATCGATACTAAATGTTATGCTCGCTTGGGTTAGAGGTGAGGTTAGGTATCGATGGATTCAGCATGGACCTTTACTACGGGAGGCAGCTAATCTGCAAGAGTTGTCCGCAAAAAATAAAATGGTTTACCATGGTGTTAACTCATAACATAACATGGTTGGGGTTACTTGAACTTAGGAAAACTACATAAAAAATATTGCGGCCTTCCAGACTAGCCTCTAACCCTAGAACGGTCGCGTTCTCTTATACGCTNCCTTCCAGACTAGCCTCTAACCCTAGAACGGTCGCGTTCTCTTATACGCTTCACTGATGCAATGTTGAATTGATAACCTACGGAGAGAGTAGTTTGGGTGTCATATATTGCCCCCAATGTGTCTCACATTTCGCCCATCATGAGGCAAAGTGAGGTATGATCTACACGTTGAGATCAGTGCAAATATACATGTTTCAGGTCAATTTAGTTTTTGACCCCTGGGAGGTCAGGTGGTCATAATTATGAGATGGGAGTAGTACCATGCAACTCCTCTCGTCAAGGGCTATCTTGCTATCTACTATGTAAACATGAAGGTACCTTGTGTTGCCCCGAGTACGTTACCTGTCATTCATACAAATGCATTGTGATCGGATGAGATATAGAAATTTCTAATAATTCCATTTATACATTACGTACATAGGTAAATATCATTTAAGAATAGGATTTTAATATGGCTAAGGTTAGACTAAGACTGGGTCCAGAAGACGTCAAATAAATAATAAAATTGCTGGTACGGTAAACTTTTATAACGGTGAATCCCTTTATTAGCTCGAATCAAATCCGAGCTTGCACAACATGATTTGCCCTTGCCCATTTCACACATCCGCCGTTCTCAGCTCAGTCCAGCTCCGCCAATGTTGAAGTTGAATGTAGGTATGGGATGGCAATGTCATTGTACTACTATAGATGTGCGATATCGGACTTGTATCATAATTGACAAAATGCAGAGTTTGCAGAATATGCTACACATGATGCATGGTGCATGGATGATGGATGTAACACATACACACACTCACGACGATGAGTGAGTTAATCCCTAGAATATGCAATGATGATACCTAGGCAACTGCGCATATAAACACAATCGTAGGTTAAAATTTAATTATTGATCCAAATAGACGGTACTGTATATTAAATTGTATGTTTTAGGCATGTATTTTTTGTTTTCAAAATGCTCTGCTGCTTATTTGTGAATATATTATGCTTTGGCACAGGTACATGTAAAATAATGATGATGGACATAATGATTTGGAGGTAGAGCAATGCATTTTTGTGGGAGGTCACGTGGGACCAAGGTCAGTAGCCCGTTGAAGTGCAGCAAAACACGAATGTGAGTGTACCTTTTTGTAATTTGTACTTGGTAAGTTTTCAATTCTTACATTCCCACTGTATCCTTTCTATACCTCTGAAGACCTTGAAGCACTCTCCATTTATCTCTACCCAAGTTTCATCTTATTTTGTTGTTGTGTATTTACCAAGTATCAAGGCTGTTCAAGTTTTCGTTCATTCTTACAATTAGATGTAAGATATGCATTCACATACTTTCCATTTTCATTCAAGTATTGCTACCACTTTTCGTTTAAATATAAAAAAGGCTGAATGTATTAAAGTTATAAGTCGAATCAATGTAAATGAAATGCCCAAGTAGGTAGTCATTAAATACATATAATAAAATCCTTAGGAAAAAATATTCCCACCGTAGATTTGGCTGAACATTAGTATATAGGTGTATTTCAGAATGTAGATGCCGAATCCGTCCAAATTACCCCGCAAACCTCCTCACGTTTTGTAGGTATTTGCTATTAACCTTAAATATGCAAATTGGCTAGTTTGCATAATTTTGAAATCAGGTTTATGTGAATTAGCTTATTTGCATAATTATCGGTTACTGCTATAATTACTATTTCCATTCCACCCCGTCTGATCTAGCATAATAGGGTGGTAGCATAATACCATATTATGAGATGAGACAAATCTGACATCACCAGCAGATTCAGCACCTAAAGCTTATTACCCCCTTTGAAATCTCCAGAGAAGAAAATTTGGTGGCTGTAGGATAAAAGGTATTTGAGATATTCGTTTTGAAATAAAACAATTTGCGAAATCTGAATTTCTACGATTTTCAAAAATATAAGATACACAGGAGATAAGCTGTCACGATCAGAGACGCAGAAGGCGAGAATATTAATAATTAATAATTAAAACATTATATAATTAGGTCAACAAAATTCTATATTTTATTTAGGTTTTAGCGGCCATGGATAACTAACATGGGATAATTTTAGTTTCCATTGCAACAAGGACCTTTCAATTTACATATACCTAGTCTAATTAAGATCAATAAAAACAAACTGTATATTATAGCAACACGAATGTCCAATGTCAATACAACACTATGTACCTAAAGTTCCTATACATAATTCATATTACAATAGTCAATTCACCACATTCAGAGAGAATATACCTTTATATAATAAGGATTAAAGGTAAGATTTCATTAAACAAAGACATTTAATAAACCTGATACATAGGATGCAGATTATAGATAACTTGCGAACAAATATATTAGTTATTTAAACTCTAATTGCACTTATCTTGTGTTTTCATTCATTTCCAGTAGCTGATCCTGAAATTTCGTTTGTCAAAGATCCGACACTTGTACAGTGCAGTACAGTAAAAATTACGTTTACATTACAATACATATATTGTATATTATTGCCTTCTGCTTGACAGAAACACTCACATGGATACTAACTATACAATGTCTAGAGAAGAAATATTTTCTGGTAGCCGTTCCCTTCCGTTCCTGATTTCCGCCGGGGATTAACCTTTTTAGGGAACCCTTTTTTCACTCAAGCTCTGTTTAAAAAAATACTAACAATCCCGAATCCCGACCTTCCTCTAGTACCTAGACACCTCTCTGCATTTTCAATTTGTGGTATGATTTACACACACAAAGACGCTTCCAGTGGATGGCTGCTTTGCTGCTTATGGCTTAGACATTTGCATAACAAGTACAAATGGCAAAGTAATAATGTAAGTTTGCAAAATGTCATTTTTATTACTTACATTCATTTCATGAAATGAAGTGTGTATGTCTTTGACGGTTCGACGATTGAACTTGTGTATACACATCATTTGCAAAAGGAGGAATGCGTGTATATTTTGTTGATATCTTATAATCATATCATAAAATGAAAATGCAGTGAGGTGTCTAGGTACTAGAGGAAGGTCGGGATTAGTATTTTCTAAATAATAGGGGCTGTGAGTGAACAAAGAATTCCCTACTAAGGTTAATATGTAATACCCGGGAGGCCACAAGGAACGGTCGGTATAGCTTATTGTTTTACCTATGCAGCTTTGTGAAAAATGCATGAAAATGCATATTGATTCATGTTTATTGGAGTGGGTTAATTAACTGAAATCAAAACTATATACTGTCAGGGAGAGCATGAAATAATTCTGGCTCGATTGATAGTTGGGTCGGTACCCAATAAAGATTTTCAAAACTCTACTAATTATTTTTGAAAACAACCTCGTATCTCTGTGCACACATTACACTACTTACTCCAGCCAGTCCTGAACATAACATAGTCTCTGCTGCCTCATTGATAACATACTTAACCCGAACACCTAATGTGATACATATCCTCAGCGTCAGCCTTAAAAATAGTTTATCAAACTGTCACAAAATGTTTCTCTCTGATCACTGCTAATTATGATGATTAAGATCGCGAAACTAAATGCTGCAGGACACAAGGCAGATCTCTGATCAGAAAAATGTATTCCTCAGGCGAAGTCTATTGCAGCGTTGGAATTTGAACTTCTCAACTTCTCTGGTAACTGTCTTATATACGCTTTAAGCTCATCTACCTGTTCCTCTAACTCTTTCTTACGAGCCTTGAGCTCTTCTACCTCTTTCTCCAAACACTTCAGTTTCTGCTTCTTCCCATCTCTCAAATTTTTGTTGTATAGAGCTTTAGATATGGATTGGCTTTCAGCAGGGCTATGAGCATCATTAGGATTTAACTGATGCTTGTACGGTTTTTCTCTTCTCTGCTTCCTCCTTGTATTTTGGTTCGAACTCAAACTATTCTTGGCAAGAGCTGGGCCTGGTTCCAATGTTAATGGATTAACAAAGACACCACTTGCTGGCAAATCTTCTTCCAACTAAAATATTCAAGTAAATGAATAAAATTGATATTACCACTACACTTCAGTATCAAAAGAGATTAGCGTACAAATCAAATTAAATACTGAATTTAGATTGTACAAACAAGACCTTACCACGAAATTGAAATGCGGCTCACAAATCATCGTCGTGCTCGGGTTTACGGAACACGTAATAAACAACACAAGAATAAAAGTCGGGGCAGGTAAATTCGTGTAAGTAATGGGGCACTCCGCTCCAGTCTTCCTTCCACTTACTTTTTAGATTGGGCTACGCACGGCTTCCCGAAAAGGTTCACGTCTTTGCTTGTCACTACTTGCCCATGAAATGAGCAGAGAGAGTGGAAAAGTCTGATCGCTTGGTGATTTTGAGAGTTGAGTTTTACAGCATACCAAATCCGTAGCCCTGTTTTTCTGTTACGTATAGGTATCCATCCCCATCCACAATATGCAGCGCCTTATTGTCCACCAAAATACCAGACATACCATTTCACTTCGCACCCCTCTGTGAATTTCGTTCTACGAAAGGAAAGATCCCCTACGTATGGTCGTGAATGTTCACAAGAAGAATAATATCTACCTATCCATATATGCATAGTTGCTGTATGTTAAAAGTTTTCCTTTAAATATCATATATCATTATATGTACCTATTTCAGTTCAGACTGTCATACTCCAGAAATCCTGATAGTAAAAGATTTTTTACTAACACAGGGCATGGGATTCTTCTTTATTGTACTCATTGCAGCCACTCGATTACCTATTACGACTATTACGTACAGTTACAGTATAGGTATATAGGTAGATAATGTCATCTTTAAAAATATGAACTTAGAGATTGTCCTTGATCCAACTGGTAGTAGTGTACACATATTATGCACGTTATGTTATACGTGATGATCAAGGGATTTATTTACTTTGCGGGATTGTGAAAGTAACAGTGTTGCCTAAATAATGGAATTTGAAAAAAATTCTAGTTTAGCGCTTGCTATATTTTCAAATCAAAATTAAAAAAGATACCTAAGTATAGTAGGTAGACACGGGCGAACTACTTTTAAGACAGTAATGCAGTAGTCATTAAAATTATGTATTTATCCATGTAAAAGTCATTTGGTTTGTATTCTTGTTCCCCGACAAACAGACCACCACCACAGTACATTGTGAAATACTGAATATTCTCTAAAACTCACATAAATATTTTATTCAACCCATATTTTGTACGTTGAAAAATACAGTTTGTAATTTTACACCAACATTTCACGTGCATGCTGTAAAAGCGAAGACGAAATGAAATATCCTAGGAAAATGTGAATATTGTGTTAGAATGACAATGATGGCGTATAGGTATATACGTATCATTCGTCGTCTGAGTGTGTGGGGCAAATGGTATACTTATGATAGGTCAGAATGTTGAAATCCGCATTTGCATCTTTGATATTTCACTCAATCATATAATCACGTTGATTGGGTTCGTTGGGTGCGTAGGTTGTGACTGTGGAATGTAGGAGACTTAATCTGCGTAATTTACATAAATGGCACCAAGCTCAAATAATACAAGGCATTCGGTAAAATCTTTGTATCTACTGCCTGCTCATATATAACATTCATGCCCATAATAAAATTTATATTTGACTGACGCACCTCGAACCTAGGAACAATCGATTGCATGCACATCTTAAAAAATATTTTTTCTGTTTCTGAGCGGATCTAGCAATCGCGTCGAAATACTGAACACAAGTTTCTAAATAAAGAGTAATTTACGCTTTAATTTAGTAAGTAGATAGATGTCTTCACTAACATATCCATTTCTGATCGGGAGTAAATACAATACACGGTAAACTTATATTTATGCTTCGATTTATTAGTTATGTATCAGACTTCATAAATATTCTGTATTCAGAAAGGATACCCAAGAAGGTCCGTTCTCGGTGGCTAAATGTTCATGAACCGTGCCGCAGGCAGAAACTGATGTATGGATTATCTTATTTTTGTGTGGTGAATTTACGGATTGGACCCTGGAAGAATTTCGTGTTCCTCGTTTGTTCAAAGAAATGTACAACTGGGTATAAATGCTTTGCTATTTATATTTTATCAATTTACTTACAAGAAGTTATTCCATGCACATCATCATCGTAATTCCCTAGTATTTGCCTAATTGAAGTAATTGGATTTTTCCGGAGTTGGTTTTAACACAAGCCCTCGCAAATTGTTAATTCAGAAAGTTCGGGTATCTCATTATCTCAAAACTGGGCATTTTGAACGTTTTTATCACTCTGCTCATATCCCTCTTCCTCCCACATTCCATAATTGTATCGGGTTGATTCAAGTGCCAAACAAAAAAGCGAGATAGAATAACATGTCCAGTCAAATATATCATTATCCGATGGAACATTAACAATCCTGCAATTGTTTTCGTCTTCATTGCCACTTTTACAATGCTAAGTACAGCGACCAAAAACAACAAGAAATAAAAAAGGGACATAAAATGGTTGCATGACATTTTATGGCTTGGAACAAATAAAATATTCTTTCTGGTGGTGATCGGAAAGGGAAAGGGATCGTGAGGGGATTTGGGAAGAGAAGAAATGCACCATATGGAAACTTGAAAACCCACTCCGGCAAATATATATTTTCCGTATAAAGATTCCACTCGCATAGAAAATATGCATCAACACGCATCAGAAATATTATGTATCTTTCATATCCCTGCACTGCATCTGTATGGCTTGATGTGAGAAATACCCCAAGCGAATAATCAACTGGTAAAACAGCCAGTCAATTAGAATAGTGGACAAAATCACGGGATGCATGGGGGAACATTTTTTTCCATGTTTTTGACTTGCTGAAGCCACAGTTTCGTGCGTTCATGCGAAATTCCTTTACTCGCGATTGCAACAAAGACGACGAAATTTTGATAGCATTTTGTCACTGTGACTGTGACTCCCGTATTAATTTCACTCGGTCATTTTAATAAGAAAGTGCATTTGCAGAAAAGTAAAGTGAGCCTGGTTTGTGATTTATTTTGCGCAGTGAAAATGCATAGGTAACTATAATATTATAATACTTAATAGTGATATTACAATAATACATGATTGGAGTACATGGATGGAATGCGTGTGCAGCAAAAAATGTAGAACAGATACACTGTGGTTAAAGCGCATGGTCATCATATTCTG
Source organism: Dicranocentrus wangi (assembly GCA_036850665.1). Classification (NCBI taxonomy): domain Eukaryota; kingdom Metazoa; phylum Arthropoda; class Collembola; order Entomobryomorpha; family Entomobryidae; genus Dicranocentrus; species Dicranocentrus wangi. Next base: position 3,889 of record JAANSN010004463.1, on the reverse strand, counting down.
CACTTTTGCTAATTGCATATTTTTTTAAGCTAAAATCATGAACGCATATCACAACAAGCTTGTGATAACATTTTGTTAGATTATGTGACTCGAATGTCTCGGTGCGTCGCTTTTGAATGGGTGATGATGGGTGTGTTATGTATATAGTGGAATAGTGCAGTGGAAGTAGTAGTGAAGTACGGCAGAGATTATTGCGTAAATGCAGCGCAGAAGCTGAAATAAAACGTGAAGCAGGGTTCTATGAAATATATATCAACTTTATTTTATGCCTGCATGCATACATAGTCATCATAATTTCTTGTTTTGCAACTCAGCATAATTCGTAATTTAACTTGGGTTTGCAGAAATAAGTATTTCTCAAAACCATTAAGTTTGAAGATACCGGGGGAATATTTTGTATAAATTAGAAGTTCAAATCATCCTTCCAGGCAGAGCCACAGTGACAGTGGTCCAAGTACATCATCATTCATCCAGTATCTATAGGTCTTGACTGAGTGAGTATCCCCTAACTAACAAACGGACGATTAGTCCCATCATCCCATCATGAATTCCAAGGTTTGTTTGTAATTCATTTGTTGGTGACTTTTTAAAATTTATTAGCGGGTGAGTTTGCCATTTTTGCACGCATTAATTTTGATGTAGTTGGAACTCGATTCAGCTACAGCATCCGTAAATCCACTGACAATGGAGCCGGATTCGGATTTGAGAAATGGACAACCGGAAGTCGCCCACTGTGGCTCACTTGCAAATGGGAATCCCCGGACTCAGGAGGGTTCCCGGAAACGAAAGCAGGATCTGAGCAAACACAAGTTACGTAATGACAACGACGTCCGTTACAAAAGGCCCAAGAAAAGAAGTTTGTTATTGTACGAAATGGATGAAGATGACCCCAACCATGCAGAGGAGACAAAACGTAGGATAATTAAATCCAAAAAATGTCGAAACTTCCGCATGAAGCAGGAGGATAAACTGCAAAATCTCACGGCGGAGCTTGCAGCGGAGAAGCAGAAAAGCGTTCAGTTGGAGGAGAGAAACCGCGAGCTGGAAGAGAAAGTCAGAGTTTTGGAAGATTTCGAAGCAACTTGCCCATTTTTTGTAAGCAATGCAGTTTCCTGGTAGATTTGAAATTTTTCGACGTTTGCACGTGACCAAAAACTGTGTGCTGGAGAATAGGAATATGAATATAATTTTAGGAATGATGCATGTCGTACGATGCATTGTTAGTATTCTCAGGTTTTCATCTCTGTTGCAGGTTGTGTCCGAACCGAACTGACTGAACGGGCCAATTTAAGCTATCATCCCGGTCTAGGAGAGTCGACTTGTTGAGTAGTATTTTGTAATATTTTTTGTACATTGATTGATTCTCAAATATTTCTTACAAATCCAAAGAAGTGGTATATTATGTGACATGTACCTTACGAGGTTAAGAGCATGCAGCTTTCTTTAAATATTGAGCTACTTGTAAGATTTGAATCTTAGAGATTAAATATATAAAAAGATTTTTCTACAATTTTAGAAGAAATAATAATAATCTTTTGTATCACTTTGTTGTACGTTTGCGAAGTGCGAGTGCTTTGTTGTAATTGTAAGGTTCGTTTTGCTATGAATCTGCAATAATGCTGTACACACAAACACTTCCTTTGAAGGCATACGAAAAGGAAAAAAGGGTATAGCTTAACCATTTTCTTGGACCTACCACGACTGCCAGACTGATTATGATTTCCACAAAAGGATTGTGTGCACAATATATAGCATACCAAACCAAGATGAAAAAAATCCCACTTTTGGATAAATACATGACATGACATGGCTAGAGTTCAAGGATAAAAATATATCCGGCTCCTCATCATTGAGCTCATAACGGTATACTGGTTCCAGAAATCTTGTGTTGGTTCTCACTAACTGAAATTGGAAGGAAAGAAGTATCCCACTCATTCAGCAGGGGTTTCGGGTTTCGATGTTTTGATTTTCAAGAGAGGTTATAGCCAGTATCTGTCATTAGTGTTTCTCAACAAAAAAAAGTGTGTAGAATAGCATATGGCTTTGAGGTCTTATGCATCCCACTTTAGTTTTATGGCTCCCTTAAGATAGAATCAGAAAAGACCCTTTGAGGGGACCAAGCATTTACGGCTTTCCGATCCGAACATGAAAATTCAATTTCAATGTTTTTTTGTGTGAATAGGCAAATCTATCATACTAACTTGCTTACCATAAACGCGTAGAAATTCTAGGAGTAAAAAGTTGGGATGTGAGTTGATGTATGAGATAAAATGAATTTGTCTCAAAGTCCAAATAATTTCAAAATACCATCTGCTTAAACTGAGTCCTTGCTTCTTGTGTCACATCATATCTTGCTTTGATGTGGTGAGACTTGTGAGAATAAAGCTACAAGGTAAAAGTTGAAAGTTTTATAGCTGTTGCATGGAAGTTTCTATGATGAAATATTAATAATGTACCAGACATTGAGCGATAAACATTTTTCAGGCTAGTTGTGCACTTAAAAGAATTTGTAAAACATTTACCTTTTAAATTTTGTGCTGAAGCTGAAAGGAATCATCCACGGGCATATGGACAACGATGTTGTTGATTCCGCGTATCGAATTGGCTTCAAGTGATATTCATTCATTTTATGGTATTTTAGGGGAAGTCAGATGAAAAGGTAAATCAACATGATGTATACTTCCTACCATGTCATATTATAGTGAACCCATACTTCTACGTATATTGTTCACATTTTTACAAATCACACACATTTAAAACGAGCAATTTATTTATTTGCCGAATAAAAAATAGGAACACTAACCTCTTATCCCTAATAATGCACAGATTAGAAGAAAGGCGTGATTCGTCGTGCTCTCAAATACCCCAACCCAAAAAGATCACTATAATAAACGACACGTATATCTGATGATACAAAAAAAAGCCATTCTTATGCCGAATCCCTTTGAAATTATATAATTGACGCGAAACATCTGGCACTGGCATGCATTGTGAGGAGAGAGCGCATGCATTGGAAACCACAATCGGATACCTTATTTTTTGTGAGTTATGTCAAGTACATCTTCGGCCAGTTCTGTTGTGTGGAGCGGTTGTATATATTATATGTCACTGAAATGCTTTGGAAAAAATGTTTTCATCTACGATATTGCGTTATAACTATCATGTCTTTCGCACATCTTTTATGTATATAGACATCTCGGCAATCGAAATATTTTTACTAGCACTTCTGCAGTCAGGCTGAACTACCTTAATGCTACTTCCTCAAAGTAGAGACTGGACAGTATCTTCTCATTAGGAACTTAAATGTTTGAATCTGCACTTCAGTAGAATATGTTATGTCGTGTCAACCTAATTTTTGTTCATTGCTGCTTGACGGAACTCTTGGCACGGCAAGTAAGAGCTAAAAATGAAGCTGTTATTAGTTGAAACTATTAAAAATCCTATCGTGCAGTAATTAAAATGATCAGCTCTAAAGTAAGCAGTATTTTAAGAGGTTGTAATAAAGCCTCGGCATTTATTTTATAAATTGTATAAATTATGTATCGTCGTTGTTGGTCGCATGTTGAGTATAATAACTCCGTGTGAGCAGGAAAGCAGCCTAGAATCGGAGTGCCTGGTGGACGTACGCAGGTTCTGTGAATGAATTTAATTTTTTTGCATTTCTTACCACCACCTTGTCCTCCGTAATTGTAATATACAGTTCTTTGTTGGAAGTAGCCCCCATGAAAACTAACCCGAACCCCTCCGGAGTATCAGTTTTTAGGGATTATCGGTGACGAGCAAACTTCTGCGATAGCATTTGTTAGAATATCATAAATCAAAGATTTTTTCTGTGCCATCATTATTTCAACCTTCTAGTAAAATTTTAGTAAAAAATACTCAAGTGGAC
>JAANSN010004462.1:0-15004 GCA_036850665.1 Dicranocentrus wangi | reverse complement strand
ATGTGCTTTATCTTGCAGCCACCTTTGCATTGTGACGAGTACGAGTCGGTGGAGGAAATGATGATTTACTTTGCCGTTGATGCTTTGTCCACCGGAACCTCCAAGCATATTCCTGTATTCATCACTTCTTGGATGACTGACATGACCCACACGTATTCAGCGGGATTACAGCGGTTGGATGAACTATATTCTCAAACTTTACTCCACCTCTGGAGCGATGGAGTGCTTGATAATACCATCATTTTCATTATGGGCGACCACGGGTATCGACACAAGCCAATCAGGGGTACGCTGACGGGCTACTATGAGGACAAGCTACCCGTATTGTGGATCCATATTCCGGAAATGGTGAGAAAAACTCATCCGGAATGGTTGTCAATATTGACAGACAATTCAAGGTAAAACACTCCATATCATGGTTCATTTTTACTTTGAAAAACTTTATAATCACGTCACGTCGTATAGTTATCAAATATTTTGTTTTTGATCACGCAGAAGTCTTGCCACCCCATATGACGTCCACGCCACCCTGCATCATATTTTGAGCTCGGTTAAAGGGACTTCCTCCGAGTACAAAGATCCGACGGTGATAGAGTGGGGAATAAAAGCACGTGGACGAAGTCTGCTACGCCCGCTACCACTTCGGAACTGTGCCGAGGCTTCCATCCCCATGCAGTTTTGCCCTTGTTCACCCCTCCAATACGATGACCTTGACATGATAGGGATTGCTGCCGAAGCTGTGTTGGCGAAACTCAATAATCACAAGCGCCGGAAGCATTGCCAGCCTCTTTCAGTATTGTCAGTGTTTTCAAGTGGTCTTGTTCTTGGTCAGTCTGATGTTGAGTATACTGAACGGAAGTCGAAGTTGGAAACCCCTCGGGACGGAGATTACTTGGTACTTGGGTTGGTAGTAAATCCGGGAAGAAAGAAAGTGGAGGCACTGGTTGCATTCAATGAGGAGTCTTCCACGTTTAACAATGTTACATATACCTTGAATATTGATGGTTCTTGTAGAAAGATCAAAGCCAGAAATAGTAGAACCAATTTTATTTGGCCTACATCCTAAATGTAAAATTATTTCCTATCAATATATTGTGCAAAGTACAGAGATATTATTATCATGTTAGATTGAAATATATGAAATACATAACTACCCGATAAGATATAATTTATAATGCGATTAGTCATAAATAATTATGTTCATTATGTTCAACCATTCAACAACTGTGTAACATTGGCTGAAGAAGTTGATGTGACTCTCACTGACTTGACCACTTTTGATCACACACGACAACAATATAATTCAAATTGCATAATAATGTCCACCAAAATAATTAAAATAATAATAATAATTAATTACAAAAGTCTAAATAGTTCATCAGACCTAATTTAGGCCTAAAAAGAATTGTGCCATATAGTATGCTTACCTATATGTAAAAGTATAGCTATTCTATTACCTACGCAAAATGCATAAAACCTTCTCTCATCCGTAATATCCGTATCCGCATCCGCATCCGTCCGAGATTCCCATAATATACATAAGTACACATATCACATCACGCATCGTATATGTACATAGGTATATACATATCCCATCATTCCCATTCCCATCGATCCCATCTCTTTCCTTATACTCATCATTCATGAACAAAGGCATGAGGCTTTGTTCTTACACACAAGCTCTCTGCATAATTACCCACCTGGGCATAGAAACTCGGGGAACATTGAGATCCCGGCCGGGCCATTCAACACGGCAGAATTAGTCGACTATACATTCACACACACTAGTAGCTTGCTTGTGTGCTTTGTGTGCCGCTGTGCTGTCCTGTATATAGCTGCATTCTGCGTTGTTGTTTGGTAAGTGTGCCGCTGGGCTGCAAAAAGCTTGTTTTTTTGTCGGCTCCAATCTTCCCCTTCTTCTGTCTTGTGTCAGTCGAGTCAGAGTGCCGGAGAGTGTGTGTCTAAATCAAATATAAACAAGTTTTTAATTAATTGATGATTTTTTTTAATTAATTGAGATTGAGGTGGTGTTTGTTTTGGAGGTGGTAATACAGTAGTTAAAATTTCATGCAGGGGGTGATTGGTGGCACACAGACAGTGAGACAGTAGTAGTCGAGCGAGAGGTGGGGAATTACCTAATTTTGTTTGATTGAAATTTAAACTGATTGATTGAGAGTAAAAGAGGTTGAGAACAGGTGAAAAGAAGAGGTGGTGGTAGGTGGTGGTGGAAACATGTCATTTCCTCCACCGTATTTAATTCCCCCTCCGCCGGGGATGCCTCCAGGGATGGGGCAGCAGTGGATGCAACAACCCCCTCCGCCAGGGCATCATCAAGGGGATCAGATGTCTGCTATGGAGGTTTGTCATTTGTCAATCAGTCATCAAATCATCATCAGGCAAATTTTTTTTATTGTAGTTTAATTCTAAAATTGAAAATTGATTGAGATTCACCTTGCCTCTAGATATAGTGTAAAATTGATGATGATTATAGTCAATAGTTTGTTTTGACTACAATTACGTAATTAGAGTTGTTTAATTATGTAAAAAATTGGTAATTGTAGTTTCAGGATATTGCACCGCCTGGAACGACCCCATTTGATCCAGATGCGTTGACTGCTCCAGGCACTTATGAGAATGAACTTACAGAGGATCAGAAGAATGAAAAGGGTAATGATTTACCGTTGAAAATTATTAATTAGTATTTTAGTTATATTTGTAATTTTTAATGATTGATGAGAATCTACACGACGTATATTTTGTAGTAATGAATCTATTTTTATTATTTATTTTATCATCCCACTATTTTAGCTCTCAAATGGCAGCAACTTCAGACAAAGAGATATGCCGAGAAGCGAAAGTTTGGATTTGTGGACACTCAAAAGGAGGACATGCCTCCGGAACATGTTCGGAAAATCATTAGGGATCATGGGGACATGAGTTCGAGAAAGTATCGGCACGACAAGCGAGTCTACCTGGGAGCTCTGAAGTATATGCCCCATGCTGTTCTCAAGCTGCTCGAGAATATGCCCATGCCCTGGGAGCAGATTAGGGATGTCAAAGTCTTGTACCATATAACTGGAGCTATTTCGTTTGTGAATGAGATTCCATGGGTCATTGAGCCCGTGTATATTTCCCAATGGGGGTAAGTACTCCATGGAGGAGACAGTAGTACCTCAAAAATGATTTCAGTGTCAACTATTGTTTTTATTTAAATAATGAGAGAGCATTTTTGGTTTAATATATTTTTAGAACAATGTGGATCATGATGCGTCGCGAGAAACGAGATCGTCGTCACTTCAAGCGGATGAGGTTTCCTCCCTTTGATGATGAAGAACCTCCGTTGGATTATGCCGACAACATTCTTGATGTGGAGCCTCTGGAGGCGATTCAAATAGAGTTGGACAATGAGGAGGACAGATCAGTTGCCGAATGGTTTTATGACCACAAGCCCCTGTCCGACTCGAAATTTGTCAATGGTCCTTCCTATAAAAGGTGGCAATTGGAGCTGCCCATGATGGCTACCCTATACCGACTGGCGAACCAGCTGTTGACTGACTTGGTGGATGATAACTACTTTCATCTCTTTGACCTGAAGGCGTTTTTCACTGCTAAAGCCCTCAATATGGCGATTCCTGGTGGGCCAAAGTTTGAGCCGCTGGTGAAGGACCAGAGTCAACTGTACGTAAAAATATTTAGTAGTACTTTTACTTTTTATTGTTTTTATGAAACTTGATTGAAGTAATTTAAAGGGAATCTACTTGGAATGAAACTGTAAACTTTTGATTCTTGATTTCAGGGATGAAGACTGGAATGAATTTAATGATATAAACAAGGTCATTATCAGGCAACCAATTCGAACGGAATATCGAATTGCATTCCCGTACCTATACAACAATATGCCGGATTATGTTCACGCAATTTGGTAAGCTGATTATATTTATAATTAAATGTTGTGTTAATTGGTAGTGTAAAATAGTTTTTGGAATGTTTCAATCAATAATATTTTAATAAGATTGATAATTCTTGTGAAATGTCATACAGGTATCACACTCCAACAGTGGTATTCATCAAAACAGAAGATCCGGACTTGCCTGCTTTCTATTTTGATCCTCTGATCAATCCCATTTCTCATCGTCACGCAGTGAAGGTAATATTCGGGAAGTCTATATTATTTCTAATAATAATTAGTGCCAAATTAAAAATGGCGAATGGATGGATATATAGTTATTTAACTAATAATCTTTTGCTTTTACAGTCATTGGAAGACAATTTTGATGAGAACGATGATTTTGAGCTGGAGTATGTCGAGCCTTTGCTAAGCTCTCTGCCCTTGTACACCGACAACACAGCTAATGGCATTGCTCTACTGTGGGCAGTTCGTCCATACAATATGAGATCTGGGAGGACGCGAAGAGCTTTGGACGTCCCACTGGTACAGAGTTGGTATAAGGTAATAACCAAAATAACTGAATTTTGCGTGGTTTATTAATACATTTCCCTAAATCAAAACTATTTTATTTATTTCAAAACTATTTTTGTTGTATAACAACCTAGGAACATTGTCCACCTGGCCAGCCCGTGAAAGTACGAGTATCTTATCAGAAGCTATTGAAGTACTACGTACTCAATGCTCTCAAGCATCGACCACCCAAGCCGCAAAAGAAGCGCTACTTGTTCCGCTCATTTAAGGCAACCAAGTTTTTCCAGTGTACCACATTGGACTGGGTAGAAACAGGATTACAGGTAATATTCCACATAATCAATCAGACATCACTATTCCGTCATTTATCAAGTCGTCATTTATTGTTCCATGTTGTCATAATTTTTTATATTTTTGTGTTATGTTCGCAGGTTTGCCGACAGGGCTACAACATGTTGAATCTGCTGATTCATCGTAAAAACTTAAACTACCTCCACTTGGACTACAATTTCAATTTGAAGCCAGTCAAGACGCTGACAACAAAGGAGAGGAAAAAGTCGAGGTTTGGAAACGCTTTCCACTTGTGCCGAGAAATCCTTCGGCTCACAAAGCTAATCATAGACTCCCACGTTCAATACCGGTTGAACAATGTGGATGCTTTCCAACTGGCGGATGGGATGCAGTACGTTTTTGCTCACGTCGGACAACTTACCGGAATGTACAGATACAAGTACAAGTTGATGAAGCAGATTAGAATGTGCAAAGACTTGAAGCATGTGATATACTACAGATTTAACACGGTAATTAGCACTCTTTACACTTGAATGGGATTTAATTTAATTAAAACAATTTACTGATTTGTATTGCGTAATTGTAAGTAATTTCTCTTCTTCTTTTCATTTTCACTAGGGACCCGTTGGCAAAGGGCCAGGATGTGGCTTCTGGGCACCTGGCTGGCGAGTCTGGCTTTTCTTCTTGCGCGGGGTCACTCCCCTGTTGGAACGCTGGTTGGGTAACCTTCTCTCCCGACAGTTTGAAGGTCGTCATTCCAAGGGGGTCGCAAAAACCGTTACAAAACAACGAGTTGAGAGTCACTTTGACTTGGAGCTGCGAGCCTCCGTGATGCACGACATTGTCGATATGATGCCGGAAGGGATCAAAGCCAACAAAGCAAAGACTATACTTCAGGTACTTAACCGGAAGTTATATTTTCATGGTCTTATCATCATTTGTGCTATTCTTATTTTAAATTATTAAAATTTCCTTTTTATAGCACTTGTCCGAAGCATGGCGATGCTGGAAAGCTAACATTCCGTGGAAAGTACCCGGGCTCCCCACCCCAGTGGAAAACATGATTCTCCGATTTGTCAAAATGAAATCGGATTGGTGGACCAACACGGCTCACTACAACAGGGAGAGAATCCGGCGGGGGGCCACTGTCGACAAGACCGTGTGCAAAAAGAACCTTGGACGCCTGACTCGACTGTACCTGAAATCCGAGCAGGAGAGACAGCACAACTATTTGAAGGATGGGCCATACATCTCCCCCGAAGAGGCTATTGCGATCTACACGACCACCGTGCATTGGCTCGAGTCCCGGCGATTCTCGCCCATTCCATTCCCTCCCCTTTCGTACAAGCACGACACCAAGCTGCTCATCCTGGCTTTGGAACGATTGAAGGAGGCGTATAGGTAATGGGGATGTACAAGTTTTGCTGCAATCCATATTTCTTGCTGTTGTGCAAAGTTTTCTTTTTTCTTCTTTTTCAGTGTGAAATCCCGACTCAACCAAAATCAGCGTGAAGAACTTGGACTGATTGAGCAGGCCTATGATAATCCTCATGAAGCCCTGTCCCGAATCAAGCGTCACCTGTTGACCCAGCGAGCCTTCAAGGAGGTCGGAATTGAGTTTATGGACTTGTACTCCCATCTCGTACCTGTTTACGACGTGGAACCCCTGGAGAAGATTACCGACGCCTATTTGGATCAGTACTTGTGGTACGAGGCGGATAAGAGAAGGCTATTTCCACCATGGGTGAAGCCCGCAGACTCTGAGCCGTCCCCGCTCCTCCTCTACAAGTTTTGTCAGGGGATCAACAATCTGCAGGAGATTTGGGACACTGGGGAAGGGGAATGCAACGTGCTGCTGGAGTCCCAGTTTGAAAAGATTTATGAAAAGATGGATCTTACGCTGTTGAACAGACTCCTTCGGCTCATTGTCGATCATAACATTGCGGATTATATGACGGCAAAGAACAACATTGTCATTAACTACAAGGACATGAACCACACGAACAGTTATGGAATCATTCGGGGGCTCCAATTTGCCTCGTTTATTGTTCAGGTAACATTTTAATTTATTGAAGAAAATTATTATTATATTTTACTTGTACTTGTTTCTTTTTGCGCAAAAAATTAATTATTGCCACTTTTTTCTTTGATTTTTTTTCCTTTTAGTACTACGGTCTTGTCCTGGATCTGCTAGTGTTGGGTCTTCAACGCGCTGCCGAAATGGCTGGCCCTCCCCAGATGCCCAACGACTTTGCCACTTTCCAGGATGTGGCTACGGAGGTGGCGCATCCCATCAGGATATACATTCGCTATACGGATCGAGTTCACATCCTCTTCCGCTTCTCGGCTGATGAGGCAAAGGACCTGATTCAGCGCTACTTGACCGAGCACCCCGATCCCAATAATGAAAACATTGTGGGATACAACAACAAAAAGTGCTGGCCTCGGGACTCGAGAATGCGGCTGATGAAACATGATGTTAATCTTGGGCGGGCGGTGTTTTGGGACATTAAGAATAGGATGCCTCGCTCGGTGACAACTATCGAGTGGGAGAACAGCTTTGTCAGCGTTTATTCTCGGGTAAGACAATAATTATGAAATGTAGAGTATCGTTTCAACGCAGAATTGCTAATTAATATTATTAAGTAATTAACGGATTTTTGATAACACCTTACTTTTTAACAGGACAATCCAAACCTGCTATTCAACATGTCAGGATTCGAGTGTCGTATCCTGCCAAAGTGCCGCACCACCCACGAGGAGTTTACCCACCGAGATGGCGTTTGGAACTTGCAAAACGAGATCACAAAGGAGCGCACAGCCCAGTGTTTCCTTCGCGTGGATGACGAGTCCATGAGCCGCTATCACAATCGCGTCCGTCAAATCCTCATGGCTTCCGGCTCCACCACCTTCACCAAGATTGTCAATAAGTGGAATACAGCGCTGATTGGTCTCATGACCTACTTCAGGGAGGCGGTGGTCAACACCCAAGAGCTCTTGGATCTCCTGGTGAAGTGCGAAAACAAGATTCAGACTCGAATCAAGATTGGGCTGAACTCTAAAATGCCTTCGAGATTCCCTCCGGTCGTGTTTTACACCCCGAAAGAGTTGGGCGGGCTGGGAATGTTGTCCATGGGGCATGTCCTCATCCCACAGTCCGATCTGAGGTGGAGCAAGCAGACAGACGTGGGCATCACTCATTTCAGATCAGGCATGAGTCATGACGAGGATCAGTTGATTCCTAATCTCTACAGGTAAAAAAACAAAAGGATTGGCCGATTGGCTTGAACATTGAACATAAATTTGTACTGTAATTAATTGAGGAAGTTGATCGTATGACACTCATTGTTTATGCAATTAATTTTTATCCACCAGGTATGTTCAACCTTGGGAAGCAGAATTTATCGATTCTCAACGTGTTTGGGCTGAATATGCACTTAAGCGACAGGAGGCAAACGCTCAGAATCGCCGACTAACTCTGGAGGACTTGGAAGACAGCTGGGATAGGGGTATTCCGCGAATCAACACCCTCTTCCAAAAGGATCGTCACACGCTCGCCTACGACAAGGGATGGCGTGTCCGGACTGAATTCAAGCAGTACCAAGTGCTAAAGCAGAATCCCTTCTGGTGGACTCACCAGCGACACGACGGGAAGCTCTGGAATTTGAACAACTACAGAACGGACATGATTCAGGCTCTAGGCGGGGTCGAAGGGATCCTCGAACACACGCTCTTCAAGGGAACCTACTTCCCCACCTGGGAAGGGCTGTTCTGGGAAAAGGCCTCCGGCTTCGAAGAGTCCATGAAGTACAAGAAGCTCACAAACGCTCAGCGCTCGGGCTTGAATCAAATCCCAAATCGAAGATTCACCCTGTGGTGGTCCCCAACAATCAACCGGGCCAACGTCTACGTCGGTTTCCAAGTACAGCTGGATCTAACGGGGATTTTCATGCACGGCAAGATCCCCACCCTGAAGATTTCCCTGATTCAAATATTCCGAGCCCATTTGTGGCAAAAAATCCACGAGTCGGTGATCATGGACTTGTGTCAAGTGTTTGATCAGGAGCTGGACGCTCTCGAGATTGAAACTGTGCAAAAGGAGACGATCCATCCGAGAAAGTCGTACAAGATGAACTCCTCCTGCGCCGACATTCTCCTCTTTGCCGCCTACAAGTGGAACGTGTCTCGACCCTCCCTGTTGGCCGACTCCAAGGACACCATGGACTCCACCACAACTCAAAAGTACTGGCTGGACGTGCAGCTCCGGTGGGGAGACTATGACTCCCACGACATTGAGCGCTACGCCAGAGCCAAGTTTCTGGACTACACGACCGACAACATGTCCATCTACCCGAGTCCAACGGGCGTTATGATTGCCATTGATCTGGCCTACAATCTTCACTCCGCTTTTGGAAATTGGTTTCCCGGAAGCAAGCCCCTCATCCAGCAAGCCATGGCGAAAATCATGAAGGCCAATCCGGCCCTGTACGTGCTCCGCGAGAGGATCCGCAAGGCGTTGCAGCTGTATTCTTCCGAGCCGACTGAGCCCTACCTGTCGTCGCAGAACTACGGAGAGTTGTTTTCCAACCAGATCATTTGGTTCGTGGACGACACGAACGTCTACCGAGTCACCATTCACAAAACCTTTGAAGGGAATCTAACAACAAAGCCGATCAACGGGGCCATTTTCATCTTCAACCCCCGAACGGGTCAGCTCTTCCTCAAAATCATTCACACGAGCGTGTGGGCTGGGCAAAAGCGGTTGGGTCAGTTGGCCAAGTGGAAGACTGCTGAGGAGGTTGCTGCCCTCATTCGATCCCTCCCGGTGGAGGAGCAGCCCAAGCAAATCATTGTCACCAGAAAGGGCATGTTGGACCCGCTGGAAGTCCACTTGCTGGATTTCCCCAATATTGTCATCAAAGGATCCGAGTTGCAGCTCCCCTTCCAGGCTTGCCTGAAAGTGGAAAAGTTTGGGGATCTCATCCTCAAAGCGACTGAGCCCCAAATGGTGTTGTTCAATCTGTACGACGACTGGCTTAAAACAATATCCTCGTACACGGCTTTCTCCAGGCTGATCCTCATTCTGAGAGCTCTCCACGTCAACAATGAGCGGACCAAGGTGGTCCTCAAGCCGGATAAGACTACAGTCACCGAGTCGCATCACATCTGGCCGAGTCTCTCGGATGACGAGTGGATTCGGGTGGAAGTGCAACTCAAGGACCTGATTTTAGCGGATTACGGAAAGAAGAATAACGTCAACGTGGCATCGCTGACGCAGTCTGAAATCCGTGATATTTTGCTTGGAATGGAAATATCGGCGCCGTCTCAGCAGCGTCAGCAGATTGCTGAGATTGAGAAGCAGACCAAGGAACAGTCCCAACTGACAGCGACCACAACGCGAACTGTCAACAAGCACGGGGATGAAATCATTGCGACCACAAACTCCAATTATGAGACGCAGACCTTTTCATCCAAAACTGAGTGGCGAGTGAGGGCAATTTCCGCTACAAATCTTCACTTGCGGACTAATCACATTTATGTGTCGTCAGACGACATTAAGGAAACTGGCTTCACGTACATTCTGCCCAAGAACTTGCTCAGAAAGTTTGTGATCATATCGGACTTACGGTAAACAAAAAAAAACTTGGCTAGATTTGTAATTGCAATTTATTACAATTCTTTTATTGTACATCCCGCAAGTCTAAATTAAATGACTTTTTGAATTCTTTATTCCAGAGCTCAAATCGCCGGATACCTGTATGGAGTGAGTCCCCCTGATAATCCGCAAGTGAAAGAAATTCGTTGCATCGTAATGCCTCCTCAATGGGGCACTCACCAGACGGTCCACCTGCCCATTACTTTGCCACAGCACGATCTCCTTAAAGGTATAAAATAAAAGCCTTCTAGAAGTCCACCAGTTCCAATTATCTCCAACTTTATTTAACTCCAACATAAAATAAATTATATTGTTTGTTGCAGAATACGAGCCCCTGGGATGGATTCATACACAACCCAACGAGTTGCCTCAGCTGGCTCCCCAAGACATCACAACTCATGCCAAGGTCATGGCGGAAAATCCCGAGTGGGACGGAGAAAAGTCGGTTATCATAACTTGCTCTTTTACGCCAGGCTCCTGTTCACTGACAGCATATAAACTTACGCCAAGGTAATCATAGTATAATTCAGTTCAAAACTATATATCTTTAATATTATGCTGCTGGAACTACTGTTGATTGATTCCGCGTTTATAAAGTTGATTTTAAATACAAAATCCTGTTTATAAATTATACAGCGGTTACGAATGGGGCCGACAAAACACGGATCGGGGGAATAATCCCAAAGGATACTTACCTTCCCACTACGAGAAAGTTCAAATGCTGCTGAGCGACCGCTTCTTGGGATTCTTCATGGTACCATCCAGCGGCTCCTGGAACTACAACTTTATGGGCACGCGTCACAAGTCAACAATGAAGTACGACCTGGTCCTAGCCAACCCTAAAGAATTTTACCACGAGGATCATCGACCATCCCACTTTTTCAACTTTGCGACGATTGAAATGGCAGAGCAGTACATTGCGGATAGAGATGATTCATTAGCATAAAAAAGTGTATGTACGTGTGTGAAAAAAATGTGTGTATTTTTCATTCTTATTTCTTATTAGTACAGACAGAGACAGCCAGCAGTGCAGTATGCATATATTAATCTAATAATAATAACTTCAATTTTCATCAATTTTGTTGTTGTACATGTGTGTGAACATAATATTTTGGAGGTTATGAAATAAATTCGAGTTCTGTTTCAGAGAATCATTTTTTACTTTTCATGAGCACTTTTTCTTTCCAATATTATTTAACAGTTTCCTTGCATTTGTACACAAGTCCTTAATATTTGATTCGAATTTCGCTAGCTTGTAAGGATCACTTTGGAGTCCGAGGCTGTTGATTGTGTAATCTGCGAAAACAATCAGTAAATATATATGTGATTTATTAAGTACACCAAAAATGTACAGTTGACATGTAATTGCCGTTATTTTTAATTACCAACTGCAACTTTCAACTTCAAGGGATCCAGTCTCGGACGAACTTCACCTCCATCGAGCTTCACTCGATTGGAACTTCCTCCTTTGACCGAGTGGGTGGCCAGTTCCTCCAACGTAAATATTTTCCCCTCGAGTAGCAAGTTTTTAAGAAACTTCATGGGAGAGTCTCGGGAAATGAGGCGCACATAGTCATCCATAAATTTTGAAATGACGATCCCTTCCCCAATGTCAACCCCAGGAGGACTGTCACCACTGACCGCATTTCGGTTTGCCTTTTTAAGTAAACCTGCAATATACATTAATTACAAATTAATACAAATAAAACATCACTCCTCATGTACAAATTGAAATGACACCAAAGACGCCAGAATGACAAAAAAATACTTCAATAATCTAGTACTACACTAACCATGCTTTTGTTTTAAAAACTTCCGTTTATTAATACTATTCTCCCGAACAAGTGATTCGCAACCTGTATATCCTTTAAACCGTTTATTCCCTGGCGGTGGCGGTACACCATGGTCATCAGTTGGGTCGTGGTGGACCTTAGTTGTATTTCTCGGTTCGAGGGTTGAAGCTTCCGCCGAACTTGCTTCGAAAAATTGCAAATTGATCCCGTCCTGTAATAAATATTATTTTTACAAAAGTGCCAAATGTCAGTAAAAATTACATTTAATTAAAAGTTAGCACAAACAGTTGCTTATACAAGATACCAATTATTCAGGAGATATTACTAATTGTAAGAATGACTTACATTGCTTTCAGGAGGTGGAGGATCTCCGAGGTGGACAAAGTGGGTGGCATTTGTCGAACAAGTATTTTCTGCCAAGTAACTGTTTCGCCTTGTCTGTACGTCGTCACCATTCTCTTCTGTTTCCATTGACTCGGGACCACTGTCACTGTCGCCACTTTCGGGACCACTTAGCTGTTCCACGTTGTCATCATCAAACTCACATGATGAAGATTGGATTTCTTCCTTAACTCCTCGCCGGTGGTCCTCCTTCTCCTTGTTCTTCTTGCCCATGTTGTACACTTCAATTCGAACCCTTTGTCCATTTCCCCTATGATCCGCATTCCCTTCATCAGATACTTCATCAGAATTTGCATTCACGTCGGTCAAAGTGATTCTCGGTGTCATCAAAACCCTTCGATGACCTAAACAAAACCATCCAATCCAATATATTTAATTAAAACAAAGTAGGAACATTTTTTGGTTCCGAGTTCGAGAGTTGAATATAACATTCATCTCTCGAGCACGTGTTACGTATGACGTGGACTGGTGGACATCATAAAAGACATACATGCGCTTATCACTTCCTCCTTGAACTGCTCATCCTCCTCCGTCACTCCAGAATTCCGCCCACTTGTCCCTTTCAGTCGATCACTGAAGACCTGGACACTCTGACACAGCTCCAGACGCACCGCTTCGAAATCCTCATATAACCTCCAAAATCGGTCCACCCAGCCAGAGCAGTATCTACACAACACCACCTTTTCTTCCTCCTCCGAGTCTCCCCTCCCTGCTGAGTCAGCAAAGGACCCCCTTCCCTCCCGCCGACCAATACTACTACTACCCCCTAATACACCAGTGATATTCAAATATTTTAGAAACACCTTCAGTCCGCTTTTGGCATTTACATTTTGACGGAGTCGAGGGCTCAGAGGTCTCACTCGGGTTCGACACAAAAAGCAAATTTGGGGTTGACTCCACATTTTTTTGCGCGTTAAGATTATGATAATCCTCCCTCAGGTGGTGACAGATAAGAGTACGGAGGGACACTGCCAAGTGCCAGCTAGAGCTAACTACTGAGCAAAAACAATGGACTATTGAGAAGCATCCTCAAGAAGATTCCAAAAATGTCAAATAATAACATAAACAGGCAGAGGGGATTTCTCTACCAAAAAAATTATTTCCCTCTGGATGCACCACGGTTCCAAGGGGAACTTGATTTGCAGCTGGCATCATGTATTGTTTTGGCTTGCATGCAATGCAACTACAGTAAAATCAGGAATTGCATGAACTTGCATGGTGCATGGAACATGAAAAACTGTGGAACAGTGGAACTGGAACTATACCGTGTATTATGATTATGATATTATGAAATGAGCAAAGACTTTTGATTTTCATTTCCATTCATATGGAGGAATGCCATTTGCCATGATTCTGGATCTGGCTGGGCCAACACTATAATTTAAATTGAGCTAGTTTTTGAATCAATAACTACTTAATACATTTTTAATAGACAAAGTCCTCATTTATCTAAATCGATGTAATATATACATATATATATACTGTCAGTAGCTCGTGTTGGTAAATGGTAATAAAAAAGCATGATCTAGTTATTACATTACCTTAAAATAGTCGTTAATGTTTTAAATGTTATTATAATCTTCAATTAGTCATTTAATTCTAATTGAGGTGTATTTTATGTGCTAACATATATTATCTATTCACTAGAAGAAAGAAAGTCATTTTGTCTCATAAAATAATTTACCTACATCAAATTTAGAGGTGTATCGTTGTATAGAAGAATGAACCTCGTTTCGAAAATTACAATTAAAGTTGCGAAGGTAAGTACTCGCGACGGTTAAAGTTATCCTACACACGCCAAGGCCAATGTAATGCCAAAAGAATTCTAATAATGCTGAATTCCATACACCAAAAATATATAATGCATTCTTCACAAAATTATTTAACTTGAAGATCTAAATGACAGTTTATTTATTTTCGCTTACTTTTAAACTACACTTTAATTTCTACGGATTTTTTTTTACAAAAATTGCAAAAAAAATTCAATTCATTGTGGACTTTTTTTGTTATATTCGAGACTCTTAACACCTATTAATTATCCACATCAATCAATTCTATATAAATGAAAAGCGAATCCAAGGAGCCTCACAAAAACCACATAAATGGATTTGAAAAAAAATAACTGAAAATGATACATTATTATGAAAGCAAAAACCAAGGACGAAACAATTAATTTTAATTAGTTCATATTCATCTTCAAGAAACGTTCCATCTTCATCCCAAGTTGGACGTGACCTTCTTATTACTACCCAAGTCTGGATCTGGATTGGGCTCCGCTGCTTTCACTCCTTCCATGTCCTTGTCCGACGCTGCTGGTGGCGACGCTTCATATCGGTCTCCAGTGTCCAACCTGCAACAAATAAAACCAATTGAGGTGAGGTGATGATGAGGTGAGGCGTCAAGAATTTAGAGAGGATTTTAACGGGGGGGGGGGGGAGAAGA
>JAANSN010004461.1:0-15008 GCA_036850665.1 Dicranocentrus wangi | reverse complement strand
CAATCCCCACTGTTTAAATCGTAATACAAAGAAAGGTTCGTTTGATTGATGTGTAATCGTTGTTGGTATGTGTCTCACGCTTACATCTTCTGCACTTTATACTCCTCCGCTAGTAATAATTGTTTCAACAACCCCAACGGACACTGTGCATTATAATAGTAGCCACAGTGAATCCCCACCAGACTCACAGTTCCTGTGGGTCCTCCTCAGAGCGAAGCTCGAGCTAGAAAGCGCAGTAGTAGCAGCGTTTAATAATAATGGAGGAAAACTCGATCACGGCCAAAGACCTTATCCGGTCGTCCTTCAGTTCGAGAGTTGCGGTGATATCCTCACAAGCTGCTGATTCCGTGATAAAGCAGTTTAACTTGGACTTTGTGCAGTTGGTGCAACCCTTTGCAAAATTGTCAACTGAAGGTAGTCATTATTTTGTATTTATAAATGCGTACCTATACCTATATGGAATAGGATGACTTGTAAGATATGACTAATAATGGTTTCCTACTGCTTTGTTGCACATAGTGTCCTGGCAAGATCCCAGTGGCCAATTGATTTGTCCAAAAGATCTGTACCTGACTTTGGTGGATATTGGTGCGTGGAAGAAACCTGATGTAGATGCTCAACGAAATCGGAGATTGCTTCAAAATGTAGTCACGCAGACACCTCCACCACTAATTCCTGACGCAGCAGCCTCGGAAGGAGAATATAAAACAGTGGCGTTAAATGGAAAGAGTTTAGAGTATCAAGTTCGTGTACCTGTGAAAACGACGTGGTATGAAGTTTGGAGAAAGACGTTTTTGAAGCTACAATCAGAAGTGGCTGGAAACCAACATGAGTTTCTCAACCATTTCGTCGCTTGCATTATGGTGATTTCGTCATCAGAAGTCAAAAGTTCGGAAGATGTTGCAAGTCTTGTTGGTAAATTAAGTAAAATTCAGCAACAACATCAGTACGATCATCCGAATACGTGGATGCTACCTTCCGTTTTAAAATACTACTTAATCATACACGATAAAAGCACAAATGACAATGAGTAAGTGTAACACACTGATAATGGACCAAGGTTGTGATTTTTGTGAATTGTGAGCTACAAGATTTAATATGTAAATGAATATCTGTTACAGGGCCGAACACGCATACCAAAATTTCAGAACTATGTACGGAGGTAATTTTTGTCACATGCTGAAAATTTCTGTTGAAACTGAAACAGAGATACTAGTCCCAAATCCCTGGAAGGTGTTTGTTGAGCAAGAAAAATCTTTGGTATGAATTTTAAAAAAGTTGTATTTCACTATCTTGTGTCAGTTTGATTGAAGTTATATGAAACTTTGGGACTTGAGTATTGAAGATTAATCATTCGGCCTTAATTAAATAGATCGACAATACCACAGCGGATACGGTAGAGGTCAAGGTACCCGTTGAGGAAGTAGAGAATGAGAATATTGTTCAGACTGACGTACTCCATCCCCTTAGTCCAGACTGTGAAAAGCCACCCCAGATAATATCTCAAAATGGCGATATCTCGCATGAAAGAACTATTAAAGGCCATCAAGATTACGGTGTCTTGTTGTCTCTCCATGATGTTAGAAGGATACAGCTAGCAGTTAATGAATTTATAGGGAAAGCACTATTGCCATACATGGAAAGGCAATGTAAAAATCTTCACGAATCGGTAACTTTTTTTTAGATGTGCGAATTCTTTTAAGTATAAAATAAAATGTAACTGTTACGAGCATGTAATTAATCTATATATATCGAATTTGTAGATTCTTAATCGTCGAGGTATGAGTAAATCATTTTTTAGTGCAACAAAAAGACTTTTTGGAACATCTAGTAAAAATACGCCTTCTGTTGTGTGAGTGTGTATTTTTTGTCTGGCCTACAAATGTCCACATATTTGTTGAAGTCAATTTGTTCAACATTCTCATTGTTGTATTTGTTCGTATTAGGTATGCCACTGAGTCCTTTGAAATACTCAGTCGTAAACTAAGTGATATTTACTTTATGTTCGGACATTATGGAGGAGCTTATCAACTGTATCATCAGCTAAAGAAAGATTTTTATGGCGATGCTGCTTGGCTTTATTATTCATCTGCGTTAGAATTAGCTGCTATATCACATTTTATGATGTCACAGTCTGAACCACCATTGGCAGTTGCACGAGCTTTTCCTGTGCATTATGTGAATGATGCCATCGGACATTATATTGACCAGTGCAGGTACGTTCAAGTACATACATAAGGTTTAGTCCATTGTTGTCTTTCGTACTATATATTAGATGCAACTTTTTTGTTTAGAATGATTGATGCCGCAACAAGATGTGCGATAATATGTGCAGAATGCTTGAAGCAGTTAGAAAATAATGCAGAATCCGCAGCAATATTTATTCGAATGACTTCAGAAGAATGTGATTTACGATCAGCCTTAATGCTTGAACAAGCTGCCTACTCTTTTCTGGAAATGCAATCGCCTAGAAAATATGCATTACATAGTGTTTTAGCCGGTAAAACATTTTTTTTCTTTGTCAAAATCGGATTTGAAGATATATAATGTGTGAAATATGTACAACTGTAGGAGTTTACAAGAGGACCTTTGTATTATACTAAATTAGGTTATAGATATGCCAAAGCGGGATTGAAAAGCCATTCCTTAAACTGTTACCGACAAGGGTACCAAATCTACAATAGAAAAGGTTGGCGGTATGCCGAGGACCACGTAAATTTCACTATTGCTCGACTCCAGAACGTTTTGCAAATCCCAGAGGATATACCTAGACATTTAACTGCTATACTAGTTCCGCCATCGCCACAGTCGTCACTGCAAATACAGACGTTCTATAAAGAGTTTTTGTCAACAATGTCGGTGAGTTAAATCCGTAAATAAACATGAAATTTTCCTACTGGAATTCATTGAATTCTGTGAACGGTTAGGAATCTTTTCTGGTTTGTCCTAGATTCTTCGGTTAAATACTACCTCGCCGTTTGAGTTCTTTGTTCCCGAAATCAGTTTTAGTGACATGAAGGTACGAATAGCGGTGACTGATTTACCCAGTGGAGAATGTGAGGATTCTAATTATGCTGATGATAAAATATCCACAACAAAGTATGCAATTTAAATAACAAGCTGCAGATAAATGTCTACTTGTTAAATATTTGGAAGAAATCTCGAATTGATTTTTTTAAATTTTTAGTTGGGACAGCTTAGAAGAAACGGTAGTTCGAGAATGCCTAAAAAATTCTGTGATATCGTTTAAACCTACGCGACTCTTCTTTTCCCGTTCATTAGATAATACGATAAATCCCTCAGTGCCTTGTGATGGTAAGTGTGTCATTAGAAGAATGCCAAATTATGGAACTCTACCATTATGCTTTCGGTAATTTCAAAAAATTATAAATTGCGTATGACTCTTGCCTTGCAGAGGAATTTTTCATAGAACTTCCATTTTACAACCCTTTAAAAATTCCTATTTCACTTCGAAATATCACTTTGAAATTTGACCAACACGATTTAGTTAGAGTAAGTGTCATCTCTAGTTTGGAATTGGATTCAGAAAACTCGAAGATTGTAAGTTTAACTTTGTACACAAATGAGAAGTTCGTTTAGTAAAGGATTTCATACATGGGTGTTTTGTCTTGTAGTTACGGTTTGCCGTATCTTCCCAGTATGTTGGTGTGATAACACTGGAAGCAGTACAGTACGAACTGGAATATTCCGGGAATTGTGTATTGTTTCAACAAAAAGTGGTTCTGCGAGGTCCTAGATTGAATAGTAACAAAGCCGAACGATGTGGAAAACTTTACGCTAAAGACCTGAGAAACAAAATAATTATACTCGACAAACTACCTTTGTTACAGGTAAGGTATCCGAAACTAATACTAAGACGATACACAGGGCATGCAAAAGGCTAAAGATTATTTACGAGACCTACGGTGTGCAGACTTGCGCTTCTGATCCTGAATTTGCCTAGTTAGTAGGTAGTAGATAGTCTTTCGTAATACAAGCTTCCCTTAGCCACGGACCTTGGGTAGAAATATATTAGTATTAGTAGATAGAATATTATTATATAGAAATCCTAATCCTAGCTACAGGACCTGAAAAATACACGTGTGTACCCTGGATTAAATTTTCCACTATGTATTTTCAAATTCAGATTAAAAATTAAATTATTTTGAAAACTTGCAGGCAAGTGTGGATGGTTTGCCAAAGACGTTTTTCCATGCTCAAACAGCTAATTTCCATGTTGTTCTCGAAGATAAATCTAATTCTAGTACTCCGGATATGTCGGTATCTCAAGTAATTTTTGCAATGGACAATATGGACGATGTGCTGCAAGTCCTTCCCAAGCAATCTTCTGAGTACAATAGCGATTCCCTGACGTTACAGACGGCAACAAAGAACTTTACTCAACTTAAGTGCAAAACAACAGAAAAGTTGACAAGGATTCCATGTGTTTTCAAGGCACCACAGGCGGGTGATAACGCTGTGCTCGATATTTTAATAGTCTACGAAATTCTAAGGAAAAAAGGTGTTTCAAAGAAGGCTCATCGTGTGATTAAAGTTTCCATACAAATCCCACTTATTCCAGCGGTACACATTGAATACAGTTCATTGAAGATGCTAGACTGCTTTACGTATTTGGGTCTCTTAAGATTATATAACTTGACCGTGGTAAGTCAAATTGTAAAGTCACNCTTATTCCAGCGGTACACATTGAATACAGTTCATTGAAGATGCTAGACTGCTTTACGTATTTGGGTCTCTTAAGATTATATAACTTGACCGTGGTAAGTCAAATTGTAAAGTCACTTAATACTTACAATGAGTATGATGAGTCACAATGCCCATGTTATTAATTGTAAATTATTCCTTCGAATTTGATAGGATTGCAGTGTGGCAATAAATAAGATATTTTTCACTCCATCCGAAGTTACAGTTGTTAACTCAACTTCGTCCGCCGAGGACAATAATGCGGCAGGTGGAATAATAACAATGAATAAACTTGAATCTAGAAACATAGTTTTAAAGTTCCAAGACGCTAAAAATACTATCTATCAAGGATAATAATGATTTTACCATTAACGTGGAGTGGGAAATATTAAATTCTAACACCGAAAACATGGCCATCGGAAATAGCAAAATGAAGATTCAAGAAGCTATACGAAGCATTCAGAGCTCTTTTATATTTCAAGTCAAGCACCAAAATAATGTCGAAGTTGATTTTGCAAATACATCACTATGCTACTGTGACGTAGAATTGGAGATACATTCCAGGATTAGTGGCCGATTTTCACTGGAGCTTGAAAATAATCCTCCAAAAGATGAGTGAGTTAAATCAAATTTTGCAACCTTTACCTAAATGCGTTAATGGGTGATCATTATCAATATGTGGTTGTACCCTTTACAGCATTACAACAAATAGTCCATCTTTACGTGCGTCTGGAGATATTTCATTGATTGGGAAAACAACCTGGAAATTACAGTTAGAAGCTCTAAATACAAAGACGATCAAATACACCATAGCTATGGCTTGGCCAGGTGTGTATAATGCAGCGCCTAAAATAATTGTATTGGACGAGGATCGAGGTGTTCAAGAAAGTTACTCATTACATAGCCCTATGATTGTTGCTCAGTCAAATCGTCCCACAGAGTTACATTAAAACAGCCTATCAGAAAATTTTCTGCCAAAAATAATGTTTGCATGCATCATATTCGAAATAAACGCATTCGCGGAAGTAACTGTGTTATAACTAAGTATTACGATGTAATAACTCAGGGTACTTACGTACAGTACTAAATTTGAAGGCATGTACGGTACACCCTTTGATAGCGTCATTTCAACATAAACGTAATTTATGCTACTACGTACTAGCAAACTGGCACCAGAACTTAGAACTAGACCAATTGAATCGACAAATTGACAAATATCAAGAAAAGCGCATCTCACGCTATAGCATTCATCAAATGCATATTATTATAGAACTTTTGGTGTACGATTTCCCATGTATCAGTTAGAGCGTACTACAGGATTTGGATTTAAATGGACATTGTTGCATGAATTGTTAATACCCATTAATTTATGGGCATAATAATAACATAACAAATGCGTAAAGAATTTCTAGTTAGAAAATTTTTCTGCAGAGATAGTAGAGATGAGATGATCATGATGGTACCTTCGCCGAAAGGTAGTGTGAATTACTGTGAATGCGAATATTTTGTAAGTGTATGCATTTCAATTGCATAACATGCGTTGGATTGCGTGTGAAACCACAACCAATTACAATACAAACACAAACAATACTACAGAATATATTCTGTCAGCCAGCCCCAAGGCTTCAATCCCTGGCGTCGGTATCCGAATCCATCCAGTAGCAAAATGAGTATTCAAATTCCAACCTGGATAAAATCGCCCGGCATTCCTGTCTATTCCTCTCTTCCGGTATTTTATCATGCATTGCATTGACCTATTGACCATCAATACCATCATCATTGACCACTTAGCAAGTCATGGAAATAAACGGAAAAATTAGAGAAAACAAGCTACGACGAATCCCCCCTTGAGAATTTCAGCATAACATAGGTCATGAATCGCCAATTTCTGGCTTTCAAACAACCTCCTCTCCACCGCCAAGCCGGACATCGGTCGGGACATCCTTTTTACCTCTTCCCTCCCACTAAGCTTTTTCCTTCCACAAATAGCCCTTTGGAAACTTCACGCATTTTTAGTCTTTTGTAGTACAAGTAGACGTCTTTGAGGTTTGCTGGGTCATTCTCACTCGTCATCATCAGACGACATTCCGCAGATCAGTCTAATAAAACAAGTAATCATCAGGTAACAACAAAGAACAAACAAATACGCTTCTCATCATCACCACCACCATCATCATCATCTTGCACAACCCGGCCTATCGCAGAAGCGGTAAACTACAAGAGAAAGCCAGCCAGTCGTGCCGTGTGGCATTTAAGACTTTATACGGTATTCTTCTTTTTACTCAAACAAGGATACACACATTATATTTTTTCCATTGCATTCCATACCTCTTCTGCCTCTCTGAAAAAAACCTAACCTAACGTATAATATGCATACATAATATATGTAGTTCTTCTTTCTTACTTATATACTTTTACAACAGCCAAATTATAGCACATCTCTTCGACGATAATCATTCCTTCTTTACTCTTACCCACCACTCGTCCTTCCCCACCTATGAATTCTTTTTATGAATATCGCTCGCTACACACATCAACATCATCATCATCAAACACACATCCATGCAACATCTCTCTGATGTCTGTAAGCCGCGCCGTAAAGTAAGCTCAAGCTTGCTGTGTGAAAACGTGAGCAACTGGCATTGCATTGTGTGTACATGTTGATGATGTGTGAGTGTGTGTCCATCTTTCATTTTCACTTTTTTATTATTACGAGTATTATTATTATCATTAGCCCATGTCCTCATTCTCTTTAGGACCTAATATCTTAGTCACCTTTTATTTTCAGTGCTGCTAATTGATATATAATATAGGAAAATATAATACGCACCTAAACATGTAGACTAGGTTAATTAGTAGTAGTGCGGAGAGTCCCGGTCCCGAGTTTTAATTAATTTAGATATCAACATAAAGATCCTTAATATAATAATATTCTTCAGTGTGGTGGTGAGTTTAGGTTTAGGACAGTTTAGGCTTAGGAAGGACTACTGACACTGAAGCCGCAGTAATAAAAGTAGAAAAAGATAATCTAACTTAAAAAGGAAGAAAAAAAAGGTAAGGAAAAGTGGGGATGATATTATTGTGTGTTGTTGGCAGTGGTGCGTACGTATTTGTAGTGTTAGTGTTGTTCAAGTTGAATGGTATCTGGTATCGTGGTAGTAGTCAGTCCGTAGTATGTATATTATTGGAATGAAATGTTGAATGTGTGCTGGTTGATGATGGTTGGGTGTACAATAATGAAACAGGCAGGACATTTATAATTTCATTTTATATATCCATCCACACCAAAAAACCAAATACATATAATATATATATTTTTTTACCTATCTTTTTGCTCCATCATCATCATCATCACACATCCAACATGACTAACTAACTACTACTACTTCACCCTCAACATGTCGGCAAAAAATCGGATATTCTTTGCTTGCTGTGCATATGACGGTGACGTTGAAGCTATAAGTTTGTGCTGTTGTGTTCGTTCCCTGCTCACTCTTCTGTCTGTTGTAGTTTTTAGAGGTGAGAGTGAGGAATAGGTATATATGTTGTATAGTACTATTTTATATCAAAATTGTAAGTAGATATTTTGTTCATCCTCGGGTATATATAGTGTAAAAAGGCTCAAAATAAGCAGAATCTGGTTTAGTGTAGGTATAAGTTCTCTTCGCTCAGCTCTCTGCCTGTAGAAAATACATAGGGAAATAGGAATGATGATGATGATATGATGTGCATAATGGTGTTATGCCCGTGTGCGTCCATTTCAGATTTTCGTTTGGTAAGGGATACCCACCTACCTACTCTATCTAACCATTTCATTTCTCTTGTTTCCAATGTATGTGTGTAGAGGAAGAAAGGCGAAAAGAAGTTGAATAGCGGATCCAATCCGAGATCCAACAACAGAAAGAAGAACATCCGACGATATAAGCTGTACTTACCTTTTTCTGTCCAAGTCTCATGATGTATTCGTCGTCGTCGTCGCAGCTTCATTGCATGTATTGAAGATTGTACGTGCTCGCTATTATCGTTTCGCTGCTCTTCTCCAACTACTTTACTGGGATACCTTAAATCACAATACGGCGAGAGACGAGAGAGAATATCTTACCTTTAGAGAAGAGGAGTAGCCGTCGTATAGTCGCTAGTTTGGAGCAGCAGTAGGAAGAAGAAATACAAGAAGAAGAAGCTCTTGGTGGTAAGTGAGTATGTATTGTAATATGCGTAATATATGTATAAAACTCTCAATTTATGAAATACAAATATCAGTATTATTGTTAGATGTGTATGTATATAGTAGTTTGGTATTATACCGAATCCGAGAATACCGATTGAATTCTGTCTGTGAAGTGGTGAGGGACACGAAACGCTTGGTTTCGTCTACACTTTTTGAAAAGCAAGCCACTACCAACTACTGTCGCTTGCTTGAAATTAAAATTAGTAGAGGTTTGGAAAATACGTTATGTTATAAATATACTATAGTTAAATTATAAAGGCGCTGTTGAGTGTTTGAAGGGCTTTGGTGTACCTTTGTACCTTGATAATTCCAGACTTGTGTCTGGAGATACAAGGAGAAGAGTTGAGGCTAGCATTAGAAAGGGATTTTGTGTTCGCAGTTGGAGGAATAATAGACAAATAGAGAATTGAGTTTTTTTTTTTACACAAAATGAGAATTGATTTCCGGCAGGTTGCGGATTAATTTGTTTTTTGTTACATGGGCTCGGATTATAGATTTAGTAGATGTAGTTTATTAAATCACTGATCAATTGAGAAATTATGCATTGGTTGTGCACTTGGTTGTTGGTTCCTTTGATTGAGTGGTATGGAAAACAGTATTTGTAGCTGTATCTTGTAGGAAAAGATGTGATCTGATCACATATTGTTACATGTCTATGTAGAACTTTATTGGATTCTCTTGTTGAGTCAGAGACTGAATACTGAGTAGTTTTAAGATATTCTCAAAGAAAGAAGTGATACATAATATTAGCCTTAGCAGGAGTATCTAGAAGCAGATGAGTTTTGTAGAAGATAAAATTTTGTGTAATTCAAGAATAGTTTATAAGCATACCTTCAGCTTCTCGGGCATAGTTATCAGTCATTTATAGAAAAAGAAAGTTGTGGTAACTTTTTCTCAAGTGTTAAAAATTGCTGTGCTGTGGTTGTGGACGAGCAGGCTTTTGTGCCGCCTTATTTCTTTTAGTTTTGTTCACACTTCTCCTTTATTCTCCGGTAGTTATCCCTGGTCTTATGTTGTGGTGAAGAAGTTTCATCACCTCCAAACCTCGGGAACGCTTAATTATAGCGCCCTGTACACTTTTTCTGCGGACTGGAACACAACTTTAACGACTGGATTAAGTAAGCGAAGTGGACATTGTTTCAGGGGGAAAAGCGGTAGCATTTACACTACGGCTGGGAAAATGCCTTTACCTAGTAGGGCTCGAGTTTATGCAGAGGTTAACTCCCATAAACCACGAGACTACTGGGATTACGAATCTTACGTCGTTGAATGGGGGTATGTACAGAGTTCATTATTTTAAGTTATTAATAATTAATCGTTCCACTGTTACTTTACTAACGGTTCCCTGATTGGTACTTGTAGGCAGCAAGATGATTACCAACTGGTAAGAAAGTTAGGTCGTGGAAAATACAGTGAAGTATTTGAGGCGATCAACATTACCAACAATGAGAAGTGCGTCGTAAAAATTTTAAAACCGGTGAAAAAGAAGAAAATCAAAAGAGAAATCAAGATTTTAGAGAACCTTCGGGGTGGAACTAATATTATCACTCTTGAGGCTGTAGTCAAAGATCCAGTTTCACGGACACCTGCCCTTATTTTTGAACATGTGAACAATACGGATTTCAAGCAGCTGTATCTAGACACTAACTGATGGAGATATTCGATTTTACTTATATGAGCTACTAAAGGTACAAAAAATTATATAAATTATATTAATGCGAACTTGATTTGTAAACTCAAATGTGGAGCACACGGATACTTTTTTAATTTTTTAATATTACTCAATTGCCCTTTTTTAGTATTTCGAATCATTGCATGGACTAAGCTTGCTATTCCATGTATCCAGTATAAAAAATTGTTAATGCCCAGCATGCATTTAGAGAAACAAACTTAAATGCGTGTTCCATTTAAAATTTAATTGAATCCAATTATTCGTCAGTATCTTTTAAATCATGCTTCATAAAACGCTCCTCAAATGAGTGGATACCGATACTGACCGTTATCCTAATAGAGGTGAAAGGCCAAGTAATGAATAACTTCCTATCCAATGTGTGTCTGAATTATGGTAGAGAGGTAGATTACAAAATAAATAGGAACGATAGATATTGTTGCATTATTTATAAACAATCGCATACGAAAATATACAAATGTAAGTTTAAAACTCAATGTTTCCATACTTAATAATAACCTAATTTACCTAACGCCAGCGTACCTAACGTAATTTCCAGCTGACCTTATTGTTAGTCGCAGCTTCTGAGAAAATGATATATAAATATTTCTTACTTGCAGGCCCTCGATTATTGTCACAGTATGGGAATCATGCACCGGGATGTAAAGCCGCACAATGTGATGATTGATCATGAGAACAGGAAGTTAAGATTAATTGATTGGGGATTAGCCGAGTTTTACCATCCAGGTCAGGAGTACAATGTAAGGGTTGCGTCCCGTTACTTTAAGGGTCCAGAACTCCTTGTAGATTATCAGGTAATTAACAACAAAATTGTAACAGTTTATACAAGTATGTTAGAGATTTTAATCCAGCGCCGATTTGCATTAGATGTACGACTACTCTCTGGATATGTGGTCCCTGGGATGCATGCTTGCCAGTATGATTTTCCGGAAGGAGCCCTTCTTTCATGGCCATGATAACTATGATCAACTTGTGCGTATAGCTAAGGTATGGGAATATACAAGTTATGTTAGGTTAATGATATTAATAATATACGAATAAGTTATGATTCGTATGCTTTTTTCTATTTCTAATTAATATTACAGGTTCTAGGCACAGAAGATATTGTATGAATATTTAGACAAATATCAAATCGATTTAGATCCCAGATTCAATGACATATTAGGAAGGTAATGCTTACTCTAGATTTGCGTGTTGTGGTATAAAGATAGTTTCCACTTCGTGTACTTATACTTTAATGGTTAATTTTTGTCTGACAGACATTCCCGTAAACGATGGGAGCGATTTGTTCACAGCGAAAACCAACATTTGGTCTCACAAGAAGCACTGGATTTCTTGGATAAGCTACTACGATACGACCATAAAGAACGACTTACGGCCCGAGAAGCCATGGACCATCCTTACTTCTGTACAAAATTTAAAACTTTTTGTCTACGTAAATCGTACTAATCATAGTTTAACTAAATGGTTTTTTGTTTCAGATCCTGTCGTTAAAGATCAAGCAGGAAGCATACAGCAGCCCTCACACAATCAGAATTTTGTAATTGGTGACCACTAAGTCATTGCGTACCACTTGTAACAGCGGTTAAAGGTACACATTATCTCTGTAATGATATTTATAATCTATGTTAAATTATGAAGTGAAGATTGTCTAAATGAAAAGCTCAATCAATAGAAGCTATGTGATATCGACCGTACTAAAATGAATAGCAAGTTTTTATTATTCTTGTGCAGCTGCATTGGATCCTTGCCGAGGGCTTCAAAACCTACATCACTCAATACCTTTAACCGATAATGGATAACGTTTTACGAATGGAATGAATGGTTTTGAAAAGTATGCACCTGATTTTTAATGACTAAAACACTACGTACGCTAGGAAATATAAAATTCTTGTACTACCTACTATTATGTGTTAAAAATTGGAGAAAGTATAGTTTAAACGTACCCTCTCGTACAGTCTCTTCATTTGTATAAAAGCCTACATTAATAATGATGTTCACTATCATATGTTTGGAAGTACAGTTATGAATTAAAATTATGTTTGTGACTGTGTTTAAAAGTTATTTCATAAAAGGATCTGAGCTAATTTTATGGTTCATGTCGGACTCAAAGTAAACAAGGCGATCGATATTTAGGGATAGTTGCTACATGTTGTCACTTCCAGTGCAAATTAGGTACCTATAATATGGCTATTTTCTGATAATGATAAAATGGATTTGCCTGACTCGAGAGATCGCTGTAAGAATAGCTATCGTTCGTAGGGCTACCTCCGACCGGGGATATTCTTCAGAAATCAGTTTTTTTCAAATTGACTATTTTGCTCTCTGATTTATTTATTTTTTTCATTCTTAAACTATATAATTCAGTAAAATATTAGAAAACCGTTAAACAAAACAAATAAGTTCGCTGGATATTAAATACTGACGATTGCGATCGATTATGATCATGTGATCGATTTTTTCTAACTCTGGTAATAGTTTCCGGTTACTTCTGCTGGTATCGTATTTTCCTGAAAGTGGCTTGCTCTGCAGCAAACCGCAAACCACGATATCTAAGCAGTACTGTCAGTGTCACCCATATATCCATATTTTCATTTTACTTTTTAAAAATTACGACCCTTCATGCATGATTGTTAGGGATTTTCCATCAAAGGTTCAACTTGATTTTGCCATAAAGGTAAAATATTGTTTAGTTTAGGATAATCCTTTTCAAGAAGACAGTCCACAGACAAAGACAATGAGAACTTGAGAAGCACTCTTCTTCTTCTTCCAAAACTCCCAACTCATCCTAGAGAAATTACATTTGGTTAAAGGAAGAGAGAACGTTGGGTAAAACTTGTGAAATAGGTGCGGTACAATACATTTACCAAAATGCACATAGGTACATAGGTATAACTCATGTTTGCCCTCCGATATTTCTGAAACAGATGTTTAATGCAGTGAACTCCCCTGGCTGGACACGACGTATTCATCTCATCGGGCTTACTTTTGAAATTACTCGGCAGATGTTTAATTTCATACATTATCAATATTATCATATCATGAATTGTGGCATTCCTTTATTCATTTCAGCCATCCAGCAGAGTACATATATCTGTAATGTGTATGCATAGACACAAACAAACGTTTGCGTTGTGCTATGAAAAATATACTACCTAATCCCACCTTTCTGTGTTCATTTGCCCACGTTCCTCCTCTATCATCAATGGATGTACTTTTCACCTTTTCCAGTTTTCCATTCTTCAACAACAACACAAGCAAAGGTGCAGGCAAAGTGCAGATGTGTACTTATTTGCTCGGGCTCGTGCCTGGCCTGCCTTGACTCGTGTTTTATTCCTAAGATATATTTTTTAAACCCTTCAGCTTATTTTTTTGCTGCATTTTCCAACAAAAGGAATTCTCGAATTTACATAGTAGGATCGAGTCAATGTTTGTGCCGAAGAAAGGATTTTGAGACGCCGTAAACAGCAGAATAGGTAATGTTTAAAGTATGCATCTTTCCTTCCGACCTCCTGGAAGAATTTTCCTTCCATGCCAAGGACGTAAAATTAGTTCATGTCAAAAACGTCTGTATGTGTAGTAACCATTATTCACGCTCGGTCCATGAAACATATAGATTTCTTTCACTTCCGTATTCAGCATCACAGCACATCAGCCTGCGAGCCAATTACTTGTCACTCCGATCTTCCTGTCATAAAACAAAATATTTGCATCAAAAACGTCAATACCCAAAACTACCTGGTGCACAACGCATACAATTGAACATGATTTCAAAATTCTATTAAGAATATTTATATTTAGCTTGCTTTGTTAATGCTAACTAACTTTGTCAACTTGCCGTGTCATCTATAATGTAAAACACAATTTGGGAAAGAGTCAGACAGACGGAGAGAGGAACGCACGGGACAAAGGAACGAAAAGCAAAATTCATTGAAGGAAAGTTCATCCTGGTTCGTAATTTATCATTAGATCATTTTTTATCAATGTTTTCCTCGGGAAAGGATCGAGGTTTATACGTGAATAGTATTTAAGATGTCAGCCGAGCCGACTGCTTAAAGTTACCCATTGCCAACACATTACGTTTTTATGAACTACGATGGTCAATTTTCCAAATTCCGAATCCCGACAAAGAATAAGACTTTTACGGCAGCTGCGTGAGCTGCTACAGCAGCAGCAGCAGCAGGTGTTATGCTTGCTATATGCTATTAGTACATTACGTGCAAAAACTAAACACGTATCAGATTTATAATATTATGCAATGTGATGCAATGCAATGTAGAAAATCAAACCTCGCAACTCGCGAGCCGAGTAAAAAGTGAAGTGAAGGACATGTGTTCAGCTTCTGCTAGCTGTCCCGTCGTATCCGTCCTGTCCAGTTGGGTAGAG
>JAANSN010004460.1:0-15009 GCA_036850665.1 Dicranocentrus wangi | reverse complement strand
ATAATAATGGTCTATTTACGGAATGCAATAAGATAGATACGTATACGTACCTATGGCATGACCTACTGAAATCGTACCGCACATAGATAGAATTAAGCGACCTACGTGTCTTCGTCACTACTGGGTATCACCTAAAATGTATTTGGGCATTCAAGCTTTACGCGTTTCCACCATCGCGTTTTCCAAACATCGAAATTGACGATGAACGGATAAAGCATCAGAATAAAAGCAGATTACAATCTAGACAACTTTGTGGGTCCAAAATCCAACCGGTTTATAAAACACTCCCTATATTCTAGGTAGAACTTAGAAACCGACTTTCCTTAACTTTTTCGTTTTCAAGGAACAACAAGAAGTGCAAATAAAATGAGTTTTGGAATGAATTATAGGTAACAATTTCCTTTGTTCAAAGTCACACGAACTGGTAAAACTCTTTTTTTTTCTGAAAATCACTCGTTCGTGGAAGCTGCTGCTAACCGAATAACTATAGGTATTTGACAATGTATTTAGTTTAGGTTTCTGGACATGGCTTCCAATTTCTATCATTTCATTGCTAATTCTCAAATGCTGAGTTCCTACGAGAAAATCACCACTTTTGCTTTCTCCCTACTTTTTTTTACAAAGCAGTTATAACTTATAAATTAAATGCACCCTTGGCGTATATTATTATATATATATTGCTTTGCGGAGGGGAGAAACGGACTTTGTTTGAAGCAATCCAATTTAGCAAGTTGTTTTTGATTGAGTTCTGGCACGCGATATGACAAAGGTATTTGTATTACCCTTGTCCATCAAAGAAATCTGGAGATAGACACACACTATATGGATCCCTGACACTTCCATTGCATTCCTGACTCCCTATCCATCCGCCTTCCAGACAAGAATTCCAATTTAGCTGAAAGACGACGGATTTTCTAATAAGTCTCGGAAGTATATAGTTTTTCCTTTTTTTACTTATTAAAACAGGAGGCAGAGCACACCGCCTTCGTAGCTCAGCTAACGCATGAAATCACAATGGCTCAGAATACTCAGGAAAATCTGCGAAAGCAAATCAAGGATAGGGACGATAGGATCTCTGCTCTTGAAGCCACTGTCGCAAGTCTGGACTCGAAATCCCAGGCACTGGAGCAGGATCTCAGTCGCATTTCCACACAGGAGCTGGGACTCCTCCAGAACTGTCTCAAGGAAATTGGAAAACTGCTCCTGAGTGACTTTGACCAGCACGGGATCGAGGAGGGGCACGAACTACACCTTACCTCCACTCCAGCCATATTCGTGTACGACGACAGTGGAGAGAGTCCGACCGTGTTTGCAGAGAGCATTGTTTCCGCAGTGCAGGCAGCTCTGAATAAACGACAGCTTCAGATACACTCACTCCAGGTTTGTGGGGAATATATAAAAAAAACGAGTCAAAGTCGAGTGTGTGGAGTACTTGACCCATAAAAATTTATTCCGGATGTAATGGCTACGACGGTACATATAATTATTTTAACACAACAATTTAGGTCAATTTAGCGTCTTCGAAGGAGCAATTTATGGTGACAAGGGGGCACGTGGACGCGCTGGAACAGGATATGAGCAAGGCAGATGAAAAGATTGGTCAACTTGTGGGAACCTGCGAGCGACAAAAGGACGAGCTGGACAATATCCGGATGGAGCGGGACACTGCGCAACGGACACTGGACAATCTGAAAAATGAAAAGAACATTCTGGAGCAGCAACGAAGAACGCTGGCGTCGGAGCTGGAGGGCGCCCTAAAATTGAAGGGATCCCTCTCCACCAGTCTTCAGAAGGTAGAAATAAAAAAGCAATTAGAAAGCATGAAAGCATGATGATTAGGGATGTGGGGGATAAGCCGGAAATTATTTTCATGGATGTTTTTTGTCAAATTAGTGTGAAAAATCGCTGGAAAGTTCTCGGGAGGATGTAGACTCGTTGAACGCCGAGCTTGATAGAATTAGAGGAGATCATAGCCGACTAGTTAGCCAATTGAAGATTGAGCAAGAGATGAGCATGAAAATCCGCGAGCAGCTCTCGCTCACCTCCGAAGAGAAAGAGAGGAACGGGGTGGAGAACAAGGCTCTCAAGTCCACCTTATCCGAGCTCACCTCCAAATATGAAGACCTCTCATTCCAACTTGAGCGGAGCGAGGACTCCCTCAAGAAGTGGAAAATGGATGCGGAAATACTAAACGAAAAGCTGCGCTCCTCCACCGACAAGTCAGATAGCACGGACAAGGAGAAAAAGAAGTGGCAGGATAAAGCCCGGCTGCTGGAGGAGTCCAAAGGGCAGCTCGAGTCTGATTTGGTGGATGCTCGGAACGACCTGGCCAGTCTGCGCAGGGAGATGCTCGACCTTGAAAGATTGAAGACTGATTTAGAGACGAGATTAGAAAAGGAAACGGCTCGGGCGGACAGTGCGGAGAATAGAAGGTCCGTCCTGGAAAGTCAGCTGGACTCCCAGCGCGAGGAGTTTTTGAGGGAGATGACGCTGCTAACGGAAAGGGTTGACGCCATGAACGAGGAGCTGGGTCAGACAAGGTAACAACTCTTAACAGATTCGATTTGAATTAATCAATCGTTTTATCACGTGAAAATATCTTTCTGTGTTTCAGGAGGGAGTTGGAGGAAACGTATCAAGCATTGGAGCGCACCAAGGCGGATCTTCAAAAACACGGAAAAGTTGCACATGGAAGCCATTCATGTCGTCGAGTCTAAAGATGGTCAAATTAAGAACCTGACTGATGTCATTGAGAAAATACGAGAGGAGAAAGTGTCACTCGAGGAACTTGAAGAGACGCTGAAATCCACCCTCCACGACAAGGACAGGAAAATCGAGGCAACTGAAAAGCAGTTGTCGGAAATCAAGAACAAGCTCACTGCGGAAGTTGGGAATCTGAAGGACAAGTTGATTCGGTAAGGAACTCTGACGATGAGTTAAATAGAATGCGGATATTATGTAGGTCAAAATTCTCAATTGCATATTTTATTTTTTGAATTTTGTAGAGCTGACAATGAGTTAAGAGCCCAGCGGGAGCATGCGGAGCAGGAGAAGGCCGCCCTGGAACAAAAGTTTACCAAGGAAATGACAACTCTGAAGACGTCGAATGAGTCGGGCGAGGAAAAGCTGAAGATGGAGTGCGAGGAGAGGCTCAAGTCCCTGCGGACCGACCTCGAAAATGATAAGCGCAATGAAGTCATAAAGCTGACAAACGAGATAAATTCCCTTCGCCAGCAAATAGACAGTCTGAGGATTCAGTACGAGGAGGCGCTGCTGCGAGCCGAGAATGATAAGCAACAAGGGCTCCTCCTAGCTCAACAAGATCAACAGGGGCTCAACGACAAGATCCGATTGATCGAGAGGGAATTGGAGGATGCTAAAAATGATAAAGGTAGAAGAATTGAGTAATAAAATGGAGCATAATAAATTGAAAATTGGGATTTCCACAATTTGGAAAAAAAAACTTTTTGTGCAGATCGACTGAAACGGGAATGCGAACAAAAATGCAACCACGAAAAGAATACCTCCGCATCCCTCCGCTCTGAACTCATCAAGATCAAAAGCGAGCTGGAGAACACGAAGCAGGATGCGACGGACACGCTGAAGCAAGTGGAACTCCGCCTGTCGGACATTGAGCGGGAGCGGGAGGCTGCGCTGATGGCAGTTGAAGATTTCCGAAACAAGCTGCGCGCTGCCGAAGAGCGAGAATCCGAGCTGAAGCGGGATCTGGCAGAGGTGAACCGACGCCTCAAGGAGTCCCAAGACTCGGGAGATGTGAGCAAAAAGGAAATCGCCGACTTGCGGAGGAACCTGGGTGAAATGGCGATGGAAAAGGAGAAGACCAACTCCCTGCTCGAGAATTTGAAGGACGAGCTCAACCGGAGGGAGACGGAGCTCAATGGATTCAAGAAGGAGTCCCACAAACTCACCGTCGCACTTAAAAACCTGGAGCGGGTCAAGGCGGAGCTGGAGAGGGAAGTCCAGACACTGACTGTGAAGCTGGAGGCAGCGGATCGGGACAAAATGGAGGGTGGTCGTCAACTGGATGAGCTCATGGACCAGCTGTCCCACCACAAGTCGGCCATCGCCAAACTGGAGTCGGAGGTGCAGGAGTTGAAACTGAAGCTGGATGCAGAGTCGGAACGACGGGATGATGCCGAGGCGCAGTGGAGAAACGCCAAGAAGCTGCTGGAAGACACGGAGAGTCAACTTGCGATGACGAAGGCGGAAGAAGACCGGCTCAACGCGAAGCTTGCCGAGGCTGAGGAGCGAGCTGCGTCAAGGGAAAACCACATGGTGTCATTTGCCGAGGAGAGCAAACATCGAGAAAAGAAGCTAATCGAGGATAAGCATAACCTCAGTCTGGTGTTGACCTCCGTGCAGCAGCAAGTTGAGCAGTTATCGGTAAGCATATCTTTTGTTGATTCTCCAAGACTAAGCCAGGTTGGTGATTAACCTGATTTTCTCACATCTATTGTTGAATGAATAGACAAAACTCAATGGCGCCGAACATCGTCTGAAATCGCTGGGAGACGAGAAGTGTGATTTGGAGCGACAAAAGAAGGAGGCAGAGGCAAAACTGGGGCAAATTTCGTCGGGAATGAAGCGACTGGGAATAATCACAGTTGGCTCCATGGACAACCCGGATGCGGCCAGGCGGGTAATGGCTACACTGCAAACGCAAATGGCGTCCATGCAACAGGACCGAGACTCCCTGGCATCCCAACTCTCCTCCGTGAAGGATGCTCTATCCTCTGCAGAACTGGCAAAGGGCCACCTTGAAGACCAACTCATAACAATGAACCGAAGCCTCCAGTCTAACCGAGCCGACAACAAGAGCAAGGACGTGACAATCATGAACCTGGAGAAGGAGCATGCTCTCAAAACCGGAGAAATTTCCCGTTTGATTGACAAGGTGCGGGAGCTGGAGGATCTTCTCAAGCTGCGGGAGGACACCATCAGGGCCTCAAAATCAGACAAGGACACCGTGGTTGAGGAACTGGAGCGGAGTCGTCAAAAGCTGGAAGAGTTGAAGGCGATCAGCGACTCCAAGCTCTCAAAGGCGGAGGTGAACATGAGAGCCCTGGAAGGGGACCTTAATCGAGTGGCTCTAGTTTTGCAGCAAAAGGACGGTCATATTTCCACTCTTGAAGACAAGTGTGGCGGGATGCAGCGGAACAATGCGGACTTGGAGGAGCGATGTGCCTCCCTAACCATGACGGTGGAGCAGCTAAACATCGCTCTGGAGAAGGGGGCTCAGTCGGAGCAGGACTGGAAGGATAAGTTCAACGGGTTGTCCCGCAATGCAAACGAGGGGCTCTCGCAAATCAACCACCTCAACGAGAAGCTGAGGAGCTTGCAGAGGGAGAAACAGGTTCTGGAGCAGGAGCGAAATAACTTGAGCGAAAAGTGGGAAGCAGCAACGGTGACATTGCAGGACTTCAAGAGGCAGGTTACAGGGTTGTCAGAGAAAAATAATAAATTGCGGCAGGAGGCTGAAGACATGACTCGGGCTGCTATCGACAAACAACTAAAGATGACAGTACGTTGCGTGCAATATGTGTAATTTAAATAGTATGATATTGAGAATAAATGTGCTGATCATTTTTTCCTTTTTTAAAATAAAAGTTGGCCGAGTCTGGCAAAGAAGATTTGCGACAACTGGTTGGGGAAAAGTTGGAGCTGCAACGGCGAGTTGACTCACTGATTGACAAGGTTCGAGAGTTGGAACGAGAAAATCGGGAGCTGGAAAGATTGAAGGATTCCGTATCCCTGAAAAGCGTGGCTGGACGATCTCCCCTTCCTCAAATGCGGGATAACACCATTGCTTGTTTGGAGGAGGAGAATTCCGACTTGCGTCGCAAGATTAACAAAATGGAGGCAGAGATCCGGGAGTTGGAGAGGCGGCATACGAAGCATATTGGCGAAGTTACTACGCAAGTCAAGCAGGTCTGTACAACTTAAAAATATTTATAAACCAAAAAAATGCTGACGTACATAGAGCAGAAGTTAAATTGTGACTTTCGGCTATACTGTAGGAGCGCGACTTTGAGCTGGAAAGGGCCCGAGCAGCCAAACTTCAAGCTGAGCGGTTGCTGGAAGCTCGCGAGTCAAATTACCGACAGCAAATCCACCGTCTGGAGCAGCAAGTGACCCATTTGAAGGAACAGCTCGCCGAGGAAATCCGCCGGCGTCAGGCATTTCTCTCTCGTAGTTTCCGAACAGGCCAAGAAATCCGCTCCCTGCGACAAACCCTAGGAGATTCTCTAAGGAACGTGTCAATGGACCCTAGTCCCGGCACAATGGATTCGGAAACGAGGCGGCTGGACACTACCTTAGACCTCCATAAAAGTGCTTCACAGTCATCTCTGATGGCTAGTCCGCAAATGAGGGACCCCTCCCCTGGAGGATATAGAAGAGACCTTTCTACCCCCATTCCCAAGATGTAATAAAAAATTTAAACCGTAAACCAGGTTGTTGTTAGACAAGGTAACCAACAAATTACCTTACTTGGAACAACCTCTCTCTAGATCTGTTTTCTTAGTCAACAAAGCACTGCCGTATGAAATGTACATAAATCCAAGATGAGAAAATCGATAATTGCTCCTTAAAACCTAATATTCCATGATATATGATAACAACCAGTTCAAGATTGGTTTCCTAACGTTGCAGCTGTTGTTGGAAAACCAAGTTCAAGTACATCGGTCGTATACTATATATACCGTAAAGAGTAAACTATTATACAGTGCCTGTAATTTTTAATTAGCTACATAGCTAGTGATGATGATGATGAAGATGGTATGACGATAGACGGAAAGAAGTATCCCCATCTTACATAGATCTTAGAAGACCAAAGTCCTAAATTATAACGAACTGTGAATCACATAATAATATACATAATCTGTTGCATGCATTGGTTCTGTGTTTCATCAAGGTCATAATCACTGCCTGCCTGAATGTATTCGTTGTAGGAAATTAAGGTCGGTCGTGGTATTTTTAGATACAATGTAAGTGGTATACATATATTAGATTAGTATGATGATGACGCGGATTTGCGCTTGTAACGAGCTAGAGTACATATAGTTTATGCGATATAGCTTAGACATCGGTGGTGATGGTTTGTGTATGCGTAGTTGTAGTTGTGCTACAATCCTCTAATTCTTAATGTTTTAGTCCTACCTCCATGCCTACATGTATCCTATTTTTGCATGCAAAATTGATTTGAGTGACATTTCACTTCGTTTTATTATAACTGGAAAAATTGTTGTTTTATTATTTTGGTATGCGTATTGAAATGTGCATTGTGCAAAATCGTACTACTAAAAAGAGAGCTTGCAGAGAGCATCTGCCTTCAACAAAGTAAAGTATCAATCAAAAAATGTACGAAGGGATGGGATATGGATGATTTGATATGAGTTGGATGTGGATGACAATGAATGTGGATTGAATTGAATAGCCAGATTAATAGCGTTAGAAATGGAATTCCACTGTGTCCGTTGGCCGACATATAGATATGGAATTCTTCACGCAAAACCAAATTAACGAATGGACTAACAAAATGCCTCAGGCTGCCTTTTTATGTTGCAGTAAAAGATATGCCTTGATGGCATTGCAAGAAAAGTTACTTAAAAAATGTGCGACAAAAGCATGCATACATAAAATCTGACACGAACGAATCGCTAGTTGTTGGGTGAGACGGGACGGGTCTATCCGAGTGTGGATAAGATTAACTGATTAATGATAATGAGACGCATTCAT
Source organism: Dicranocentrus wangi (assembly GCA_036850665.1). Lineage (NCBI taxonomy): Eukaryota > Metazoa > Arthropoda > Collembola > Entomobryomorpha > Entomobryidae > Dicranocentrus > Dicranocentrus wangi. The sequence continues at coordinate 7,251 of JAANSN010004460.1, read as the reverse complement.
TCTGACAATGAGAGGGACAGAGAGAGAGAGAGTTTGTGTGAAATGAAACGAGCGGCTCTTGTTCCCTCTGCAATCTCTGCATACATATCAATTATCTTCAATTTATGGAGACCTTAATTGAATTCTTAGTTGAGGTGTTCGGGTTATCTCTTGGTGTTTTTTTTTGTATGTACAAATATGATTGGTTGTCACGTCGCGTCGCCGTGTTTTATTACTTTTTGGCACTACAGTTTATGAAAGTTTTATAGTTATTGACTTTTAGAATTGAACCGTTTTTTTAAAACTTTTTGAATATGACTTTCTTTTTAGACGATTTATTTGGAGATTACAGCCAGACGACCAAAGTCAGTGTGTGCATGTATGCTTTTGATGGCCCAAAACCTAGCGAAATTGCATAGAGAGACTAACTGATCACTAAAATAGTTTGCAAAAAGCAATTCATGTTCTGAACGCGCGCAGCGGAGTTTGGTTGGTAGAGCATGAAGTATAGTTTGGAAAGAACCAAGCTCAAAATATTACCAACTTCAAACTGGCGAGTAAATAATTTTAGATTTCCAACTGGCAGATCCTCTTCCGGGGAAAAAACGTAGAGAGTTTGAAACAAAAAAGGGATTTTGTGGGAGGAGGAAGAGAAACTAGTCTGACTCTCAGCATGCCCATGTCACTACGCATATACTTATATTACACAAATATGTAAAATACTACAAGGTTCTGCTGTGGAACCTAAACCCCCGTCAACTCGTGGACCTCTACCCCTGCATGTTCATTTATTTAAATATAAAATGCATGTTAAATTTAAGTTAGTCTTTTTTAATTGTAAGGCATGTGCATGACTAAAACTCCAATAAACTAACTTTATGTACCAAGGTGTACGGTGTTGGACATAGGTTGATTGGGATTCAGACGGCAGAGGAAGAAATATCAATGTCATGATAATCGACTTACGATCTCTGGATTAAGTTATTACAGCGTCTGAAGTGGTTTCCACAAAACCTCACTGGTGCGACGCTTTCTGTGGGAATGGCGCAAGATGATTCCCAGAATTCATCCAAAATGCCGCGATTGTTTTTAATACAAGTCCTGAAAAACGACGCAATTTGTCGAACTTTTAGTCGAATTACATAGGTAATTCCAAGAAATCGCCCGGGGATTAAAATTCACAGCTTTACCGGATAAGGTGCTCATCAACTGTATAAAAATCAGTAGCTTTAGAAATGTTTCTTTCGTATAGAGCTGGTGATGATGATGCATGGGTTCCGGAAACGAACTCATCATCATCTCCCTAATGTAAATATTATATTTAAAAAATATTGAACGCAAGCTTAAAAAAAACGGATAACGTTAACGTAATGAAATTCAAAAGTATGACGAGCAGAAGAGACGAGAAAAGTAAGAGGGTCGGGGGTGGTGTGAAATTGTCGTGAAATTGGTGTTGGTCTTGATTCGGCGGAAGGAACTCGAGTTCAACTTGGGAGGATTGCTCTGGACACCAAGTATATCGGAAAAATCCATGTCGGATGGCAGGTGGTTGTTTCTGGGGCAGGTTTGCTATTGATAGGTGTTTTTAACTGAAAAAATTATTACTGACCAAAAAAAAAAGATTTGATTGCTGTCTGTGAATATCTTCAGTGTTATCTTCAACAAATCATTTCACACAACTAAACTAACCCATTATTGCCCAGCAAAAAAAAACAATTATTCATACACTATTATTATACTCGCCTTTTTAGCTGTGCACCACTTTACAGTTATTGCGTTCATTATACACTAATTAGCTAATTACGTTTGACAGCTGCCTTCAGAATTGTCATATTATTATTAGAATGCAAGGTTGTTTGTAAATAATGAAAACAACTGTAGCAACTCAAACCGCCCCACACTTTAATTCCAGCACACACATTTCCAAAAAAAAAGAAAAGATTTTCAATTCTGTCCCTAATTTGTAATAATATAATAATAATAAATATACACACACAATCTCAACATGTTGAAAATGTTGAAGTTTGAAAAGGTTGCTCGGAAAATGAAATAACAAGAGGGAACTTTTCGCTTCTCTTCCCTGTAATATTAATAATAATCATAATAATAATAATAAAAGTTAAGTATAAATGGATAAATTATTGTACTGGGTCTGGGTGGCCAGAATAAATAATTGCTACTACACGACAACACGCACACGTCACACCACCACAGCATCAGTAGTATAAATTATACTTTTTTGCGTGTCTCTGATGATGATTGATTGATTGAACCCAATGCTCCAACCTTTGGAACTTTGATTGATTGTATTGATTTGACTAGCTCAGTTTACTCATTAGCTGATTGAGAACGCATATTCACAGGAGGGCGATACACTATACAGATAATGGAGTTGTAAGAAACAAGGTATACAAATACTTGGAGAATGAATAAAATAATAATGATAATGATAATAATAATTAATAATAATAAATTGTGTAATTGATTAATAGCAGTGGCGATGATAAAACATGATGATAACATAATTTAGAGGATTAGTAATTAATTATAAATTATAGGGATTAATTTAATGGTATGGAACTGTACTTTTCTCTGTGTGTAGGATGCGGCGTGTGAACGTCCACTCCAACCTCTGGGCTCATGGTCTGCATTGCCTCCAACTTTTTCTCTGACACCCTTCCATCTTTAAAACCCAATAAATATTCCAACTCATTGTCACTTCCAAACAAAAACCCCTTCAAAACCGTATGCTATTCTACGAGGACTTTTACCAATGATATTTTCCACTTCCTCCTCCGTCCGACAAATATGGCAGTACTCGTCGCTCCCAGGGGCGTTCAGTGTTCCACTGAGGACGCGCACAATGCTCGGCTTCATCTGCCACAGGATGATTGTCTGATCCCGTTTCTTGAACAAGCTGATAACCTCTTTGATGCAAACTGCGGCAGTGTAATCCGCAAACTGGATGTGAATGCAGTTTATCACTACGGGCAGCTTATTTTGGCCCCAAACTTGACTCGCTTTGGAAATCACGTATCGGATGTATTCCACTGACGGGAAGGTTAAACTTCGATCCTGCGAGATGATGATATAAAACAACAACAAAAATGCGTTCATTCATGTTCCACAATAAAATTGGTATCAGGTTTAATAGTGGTGTTAATTTAGAGAGCGCATATACCATTTCAACAAGAAGGAATTCTTTTCCGGATGTGCTCTGCAAATCACAAGTTGAAAAAAAGATGTATTCAGTCTTTTCAGCACACGGAAAGTGAGCCATTAAGAAAAAGAAGGGAAGGAGGAGGATAGTTGTGTAAACCCCGACCGACCAACTTTCCATTTTATATATAGGTGTATTACTTACAAAGCCTTTCTTCACTTTCACTCCAGGTCTGGCGGCATAATACAGCAGGTATATTACGCTAATAAGGAATCCCGTCAGCATCCCGAATTCAAGACCCACAAATAAGCTTACCAGGAATGTCAAACTCCACGGAATAAAGTCCATTCCTATAGAGAATTTGATTAGACTTTTTTTATACTTTGAATACATAAAGGAGCCAGCTAATAAGGGCTCTGCTCGGGAGTGCTCCAGGGCTGTTTAAACAAAGTGGAATGAATATATAATGTGTAACTCTAGCTAGGTGTATAGGGCAGGGAAGGGAGTAGGGATTATATATATAGGTTTGTTGTATGTACTTTTGCTCCTCCACATGGGACGCACGATGTCGATGTCTATAGTGAAAACCACGGCGCACACAATAACAGCTGCCAGACTCGCTTTGGGAATGTAGTAAAAATAGGGGGTAAGGAAGCGAAGAGCAAGAATAACAATTGTTCCAGTAATTAGACCTCCCAGAGGACTTTTCGCTCCACTCATGGCATTGACAGTGGTCCTCGAAAAACTGCCTGTTATTGGCATAGAGCTGAGGGAAAATTAGATTAAGGTTGGCAGCTTAGATTAATTGGAAATATAAACTTTGAGTCGCGAGTAAACAGAACAGTGGGAGTCTGAATGAATGAATGAGACCAAACCTGAAGAACGCTCCGATTATGCTGCTAACCCCAATCGACAGCATTTCCTGGCTCGCATCGATTGTGTTCTCCCCGGCAAAGGCCTTGGCGATCGTGATGTGCTCCATGATTGCCAACAGCGGCATCACAATCACGGCGCTCGCCTCCTCCTCCAAAATGTTGGCGAAGCTGTGCGTCACATTTGTGGCGATGTCGACGATGGTAAATGGGGGAATAGCAAACTCGGGCAGTCCGGGCACAATGTTCCCCACAATGGTGAACGGCTGCGTTTCCCCGATCCCACTTGCGATGGCCGTGCAAACAATGACAATTATGGCGTTTCGAGCGGTGCTGATGAACCAGAGCGGCTTGTTCAGAATGGGAACCCGTTTGATGAGGAAGGAAAAGATCAGCTGCAGCTTCTAAACAAAACAAATTCCACATCGTTTTCAAAACCTGTATACAACTCTCACTTCACATTTTTTAGTGGTTTTATGGGGGTTCGGCTTGCATACCATGAGGAAGAGAAGGGAAATTATGCAGAGCAACGAGAGGATGCTGTCCCACAACTTGACCTCTCAGGATGTGCGCAATTGCCCCTTTTATAGTTGGTAGAAATCCTTCTGCCGCAAACTTTAGACCAAAGAGACCTTTTATCTGGGTGGCGCAGATGGTTATTGCTGCAGCACTTGTGAATGCAGAATTTACAGGGGTGCTTATAAAATTCACGATGAATCCTTCACAGACACAATGCAATTGTAGTTAGTAATTCGTAAAACATTTTTTAAGTATGAAAAGTGAGGAGATCTTAAGGTCATGATCTTACCTAGTTGTAGTAGTCCCATTACAAGAGTTACGATCCCAGTAAGGAAGCACAGAATAACTGCATACTCTGGAGGTTTGCCTGGCATGTTTAAAAATATACAATAAAGATAGTTGGGCATAATGTATTTTTGAATTGTTGTTTAAATACGGCTTAGTCTGAACGTGCATACCGTGGGTGTAGGTGTACGTAATGATCGCCATTACCGCTGTATATTTAAAAAAAAACGCCAGTTTTTACTATTTCAGATTTTTGGAAAGACTTATTGTGAATCTTTAAATTATTATTGTTGTTTAGGTTCTTGCCTGTGGGACCAATCGTGACTTCAGCCGTCCCACCGATGAGAATGTACACGAAACAACCGACAAAGCCCGAGTATAACCCATACTATAAACCAAACGACATCATTTTCATTATAAGACTCATTATAAGATCAGCTATTTAGGTATATAATTCTCACGAGAAAATTTTTGGAATTTTTGACTGATCTCAAAATAAGTTTTAAATACCTGGGGTGGTAATCCTCCAACGGTGGCATACGCCAACCCCTATAGAGTATTTGTAAAACAAATTATATTGTAGTTTCTAGAATTTACTGCCATCTCAAAATACAAAGACATGGAAGGAACAATGACTAACCTGTGGTAAAATTGTTAGCCCAACTGTGAATACCTAAAGGAATAGCGTCGTTTAAACATTGAAATTGTTACTTATGATTAAAAAATTAAGTATTTCTCGTCAAAATCTAACCTGCAACGATGTCAGCGACAAGCTTTTCAGTATTGTACTTCGGTAGCCATTGTGTGATGGGAAACTTTTTCTCCAGCTGCAAAAGAAGGACACACACTAATTCGAATACTGGGACTCCAATTTCACAAATCTGCGGCCTACCACACCACCACTACTGCCACGACAGATCCATGTTAACACTAAAATACAAAAACAATTACCGTTTTCCGACGACATGTTTTCGCCCACCAATCCTTCATGTAGTTTCCCACCGTTTCGCACTTGGAGGGTGGCTCACCTCCTCCAATTGTAAAGCCCGCAGGTCCTCCGGGATTGTTATCATAGTCAAACTGACTTAAACTCAGGGTTGAATCCGATCTCGCTAGCGCGGCCAAACTCGCCGAACTGTAGCTATGCAGTAACTCAGTCTTCATACTTAATTATTTAGCCACTCATATGGACTCTGTACTTCAAAATTAATTATAATTATCCCAAAAAAACAACAAGTTTTTCTGCGGATTTTCCGCTTCACTCTGGGCAAAAAAAGAGAGATTTAGCCCAAGCCAGACCACACCTAACTCTTTGTATAAAGGCTGAGGTTGGCGGAGTGCACGAGAAAATGATGTTTCCTCGAGCTGTTTGCTTGCAATTAGTTAACTTGGGTCGGACTCTCACTGCATGTTAATTTACTCCCTTTCATATGATAATGGCATTATGTTTCTCAAAAGCGACGACGACGACTCACCTTGGCTTTGGTAATTATTACGCCATGAATTATGGAACATTTTTCAATGAAAGTACTTCAATAAGAATATATGTTATACACCTAGCCACAACAGCTCTGCACTTCATTACACACATCTTTACATGATCACTTGCCATCTTGAAGGAGTCTTCTTTGCTTCGTGATGGTGTCGTTGTATTTTTGGGACAGGAGCAAAAATGCTCTTACTTACTTATATTCCTTGCAGACATCCAGATAAAACGTTTAAGGTATGAATGAATAAACACAAATATCGCCATATTAAGATTAAGAGTCTATTGTTGAACACCGTCATTGATATCCGTTTTAACAGTTTGTAAATTTTTATTTCTCTCCAACTCGTAAACCATCTCTCCATATACATATATCACATTGTAGTCGTGTACCTTTTTGGAAATGCGTCATTGCCATAATCTTCGTCACCCGCAAGCACTGACACGGTGTCAAAGCAGTTTAGAGCGGTTTCCTGAAACGATCCCAGAGTGAGTACTGAGTACATATATTTGCTATTCATACTTCTTCATACGGGTGAACACTAAAAAGATTCTCAAATCACTAAAGACTCAGCATCAGAAGATCTCATCTAACATTTAATTTATGATAGCACGAAATCTACTAAAGCAGGAGCGATGAGTGTGGCCCACCACCTGAGAGAAATCCCTATAGGACCTCATTTTTATAGTTTGCAACTAGTGCGTAGTGAGCTGCTTTGTGCTCCGTCTCTGTTTATGTAATGATAATAATAATAATAATAATAATAAAATAATGAGTTCTTCTAAAATTAGGAGGGTGAACACTCAAGGCCAGTTTTTCAAACAAGAAAATCGACTAGATTGAGATGGGCGAGGGGATAACTTGAAAAATTAATTTACGAACCGTTGCGTCTATTAAAAATGCATTGGTAATGGACTCTAGCTACGCAGTTTCATTTTACTATTTGTTT
>JAANSN010004459.1:0-15010 GCA_036850665.1 Dicranocentrus wangi | reverse complement strand
AGATTTTAATGAATGAGTTTGAGGGAAGGCGATTGCCAATGCTTTTAAATGGAAAACAAGTTATAAAGACACGAATAAAAGTCAGGGAAGCCATAACCGAATTCGCCAAATATTTATGTTTTCTTGAAGCTTATTAACAGGCCTTCATTTTGTAGTTCGAAAAAAAATTGACAAATTCATAATAGGCCCGTAATATACAGCGACGTCTAATATCATGTGACTCTGTTAACTTTGCTTTGCTAGGTAACGAAATATTATGCAGTATTTCAGGATGCAATGAGAGGTTTAAAGAATACATTTAGTAACAACACAAACAACAAAGCAATGCTTACAAATTAATTTTAGTGTAGCAAAAAAATCGGTAGTTCGAAGTCGGAATCATAGAATAATATTTTGAATCCCGAGTTTTTTCTATAATTTGTATTTAAACGAAAAAAGCTTTCTTACGTTAGGCTTAAGATAAGTTTGTAATGGCCCCAAGAGCAATTTCCAAGGAAGAGCATACTTGGAGAGTGCAGGAGTGTCGAAGTGGTAAGAGTAGCTGGCAAGTTCAAAAGGCATGGCCATTTCAAAACAATGCTACACCACGGGCGACCATCTGCAGAAGATTTAAAGAAACGATCGATATCACGCCTTGCGACTTTTATGAATAAAATAGCGAAGTGTTTAGTACAATCACAATCGACGAGTGTCGAAGAGCTTGCAGAAGCGTTTAAAGAGTGTTTAAATTTAGAAACTATGGATTTGTAAATACAAAATTACATGAATTGTTTTGTGTTATGAATAAAATTACTGCGTCTTGAAAACTCGGGTTTCAACACACATTATTCTATGATTCCGATTTCGAACTACCCATGTTTATTGCTATACTTGCAATTAATTTATAAATATTGCTTTGAAATGCTTTGTTATTGTTATTATCTACAAAATGTATTATGTTACAAAATGTATGCAGTTAAACTTAAACTGTTAAACCCATCATTGCATCCTAAAATAATTTCATAATATATCGTTACCAAGCATAAAAAAGTTAACAGCGTTCACATGATATGATATTGGACGTTCCTGTACTTTAAATGCAAAATTGTATAACTTTTCCAGGTCTACAAGGCAGGACCACTATATTTTTATGCATAATTTTTTGTATATAGGGTGAAACCATGGAAACCGCCATATTCCAGAAACTGCGCGGCATTCCCCCCAAATGTTTCATCGAAGGTGGCAAAGTCAACTGTGCGCATCATTCTCATGTGAATCGATAGATGAAAAGATAACGTTCATAATTTGCATAGTTCATAACTGCGGGAAAAAGGGTTGCTTTGAGAAGATCAACAAGTTCCAACGGTGGCACAGGGTCCACGTCCATGTCCAAATCTTAAAATGAGTATGGGAAACGTTTGTTGAAGTTCTGTAACAGTCAATCCGATTAAGCTCTGACCACTGCAAATTTGAGCCAAATTCGTCAACTGGTGTAGGCGCGTCACGACCCTGTGATAAAGCGCAATAGTCCACACCATGCGAATTTTATATCCTGTATAATTTCTAAATTCCTTCACTATCTCGCCATGCCCTAAATCTTTCTAAACTTCAAATCCAACCTTTAGCGCTGGCCCGATCATCTAGTGTATACTAGGTTGGTTAAGTTGGTTTCCATCCCATATATCCTCATCCTCCTATTCCTCCTCGTCCTCAACCTCAACCCAATGCAATCGCCGTGCTGCCTGCACACTTGCACAAGACAGCACAATGAAATCTCTTTACAAAGTCGAGCGAGCGATGGTGACGAGAGGGGTCATGTTGACTAATCCTGAGGTTCTATTGCTTGAAAACTTGAATACGTCACGAATACGTTTTCGTCTTACAATTAGTCAGCTTTATTCGTTGATTTTTTAAAGATTTGCTCCTGCTGACAATAAGTTCGAAAGATGCCCCCTAAAGACGACATCACAAATATCGTTTCAACGAGAAGGAGATAAGAAAGTAAATGTTGCTTTAACTAATGGACTTTACGTCGTGATTAGCCACGTTATACGTAACCAATAGGTATGCTAGGTGTCCCTTCGGGTTCGGTAATAAAACTATCCTTGAAACGTTCGCACAAGGATTTCGGACCTCAATATCTCGGGCGAGTCCAAATCAAAGATGAGCATTCATTTTCTCTCAGCGCTTCCACCAACCGCGAATTGCATGATTGTAATTTATTTATGATATCTAAATCTATAAATAAATATAAGTATACCAAATCAATTCAACAAGTTATTTATTGTACGCAAACACAAATGTGCATATTACAACTATCAAAAAAATTCTACCATCAAACAAGCGGTAACGGTAAGTACTTACTCATCACATCACATCCCTAAGGGTTTGTCATTGTTCTTTGTATTTTATGTACAAGAGCCTCTTTTTAGCTAGATGATGTATTGATGTCAGATGGATTAGATTCTTGAGAAGCTGAGCGAGAAAGAGAAATATTAGTTTGTGATTGTGTGGACAATCTCCCGGGGCGGATGAAGGGATATGTTAGGAATATCCTTGTGCTTTGAGTTTGTTTGTATGTGTAAAATATCGTATTGTGTGTTGTGTGCTTGTGCTTGCTTTTTGCTTGTGCTCATATCAGCCCTGTCTGCTAGAGATATTATGTATATTTTTATTATTTTTTTCATTCGTTGATGTTGATCCATAATATTTTATCACATAAAATAACCGCGCGACAGTTGAATCCACTCTGAACAGACCGTTTAAAGTGAGTTGTTTGTTTATATCTGCTTCTGCTGCTTTCATGTGAAACTAGCTGGATGCAAGTTTGTTCAATACACAAAACATTACGTTACATTACAACACCGGATTTGATTGGGATGTTTCTTGATTTTGGTTTTTCTTGTTGAGTTTTAGTGAACGGGGAAAGCTGGTGAAAGTGCAAATAGTCAAATAAGCAAATGTCACGAACATATTTGCACATTATCGAATATCAAAACAGACGAGCAGCAATAAAAGCAGTAATACTCAACTCAACGTGTCAACAAATGCTAACTTCATGTACGCAACGCACTCAGGTGCACGAACGATGTACACATTTCGTTGACATTCGGCACTCCAATTTGCGAAAATTACTTGCATGAAAAAAACACGAAATCATGTAAATCATTCATGAATTACGAGTGAGCATACAGGAAAGGTACTCAACGCGTGTTTTACAAATTAAGTCTTCAGTCTCCGACCTTTGACCTTGTGACCGACCGATCCACCAACATCTCTTGTGGTAACGTGTGTACTTACTTCCACCTGCCTATTCGTATTCGCTTCGCTCACTCGCTGTCATTGTCAAGTCAGGTCAGTCAGTATTTTTGTGCTCCACATCCACAGCACAGACAGCACATTTCATTTAACTTATGAAAATGAATAATATTATATGAATACTATTTTAATTCAACCATTGTCTTTGGTATGTTTTAGAGAGTTCAACAAAAAATGGATTCCATCTTGCCATCCCAAGCTGAACTCCGCTTCCAGGTTGGATCAACTCTAACAAGTAGTCACACGGCGTGTCTATTGGAGGCTGGTCTGACGTTTATATTATATCAGAGGGGTCAAATACCTTTGCCGTATAAACAATTGGAAACGTCTTTCCAGACATTTCTTAGGAACGGAAACAAGGATGCAAATTCTCCCCTGAGTTCCTTGCCAATGTCCTCCACCTCGTTTGAGAATCCCATGTCTTGTAGCAGTAAATCTCAAGTGGATGACGAGGAAGGTAGCTTAAACCTGAATCCACGCCAGCGAATTTCAATAATGGTAGTGGCATAAAATTAGGAAACTTGGGAAACTTGTCAAATATGCTGAAATGATTATTGGAATGTTACATTTCTTTTTAATTTTCCGTCTCACTAATAGGTTGACGAGAGAAGAAAGCGTCGTTTAGCGCAAAGACTGGAGAAGCAGAGGAGGATGGCATTAGTAAATGAATCGAAGGTGTACAATGCCATCCAGCCTGCACTAGAGGTAATATTAATAATAATGCTTCAAAGTTACTAAAATAAAATCATTATGGACGTATAAAATAGAGACTTCAAAAGACTGAATTAGAATATATGAATGAATGCAGTGCTCAGATCCCACAAATTCCTTGTAATCATAACATAGGTAGTAACCGTATTATATTTTGGTATCTTACTATGCAGATGCTCGAGCGTGTGTTGCTAGAGGAAGCCAGTAGTAGACGTGAATTGCGTTTGGGACCTGCAGGGTGTAACTCATCCAGGGTTATGTCAATTGCTTTGATTCTTGGGCCGTCTATATATTCTCCAAAGGAAGTATATTACTTCGAGCTACCCACAGTGTTATCTAACGAAAGCACATTATCATCCATAGCATCGGATGATCAATTCCAGAAGTCTGTGCTACGACAATTCTATAAGTACGGTTTTGTTTTCTACTTTCAAATAATATTTTTATCATTATGTATCGTAGAGCTAGTATATTTTAAAAGTCGTCATCTTTTACACAGAAAAATTATCACAGACTCGGAGTTCATGGATTTCACAAGTAAACAACTAGGAAAGACGTATAGCCATATTTGCATTATTTCAGTGGGAGATCTGAACTCCATTTTATCAGATAATTACTTCAAAGATATAGTGCGCTTACCAAGTGTGCCACCGTCGCTATTGCAGATCGTAAGTGCATCGGCAGGAGAAAGTGGTATAGAACCAGATATCCAAGTTTATTCGCAAAGGCAACGAAACAAATGCTTTAAAATAAAAATACGTAGTACATTCGCTCAAGAAGAAAGTTTAGAGAGAATTTCGTATGACAGTAGCAGTTTTTCAAGTGATATTTTATTCAATAGTAATTCGTTTTTTTGTTATCAAATACCATTGCGTTTCAAAGGAGTTCAATGCAAAAACAAACGGTTGTGAATGATACCTGTTTGTAATGAATATTAGACTAGTTATAGTTGTAAGATAATTTTAATCCAAAGTTGATTAACACTATCCGTAGTTACTTTTTTGTATTGCGTTCAGTATTTTTGCGATGTTCATTATGCGATGATGGTGTACTTATAGAATTCTTACCACAAATACGTATAACGTCAGTGTATCATTTTTTGAATTTAAGATACTCACATTGCGCTGTTAAACACGTACGTGTAATGTTTTTCAGTAGTTCTTATCTGCAGTTGAATATACAATTTATGTTGTAACAGCCAGCAGTTACTTGTAACATGCATTTTCTAACTAGCGTGGATTCTTCCTTTTGTATTTACTTTGTAAAGTTAGCGTTTGGTAAATTAGTATTAATTAATATTTAATGGTCATATATATTAACGTTTACGTCCACTTCCTCCTGGTTTATTAAAAATGTATATGTGGTCATTATTCTTGACCTTTGTTCTTTAGAAAAAAAGTACCTATGTATTTTCAGGTTTATCATCCTATTGGTAGTTACGATTAGATATGAACTAATTACATAAGTGACGACCTAGATGATTGTGGAATACCTTCAATAAAACATATAGAAATAATTTTTGTCACACACTAAGCGAGCAATCGGAGCAATTGAATAGTTACGAAGTTGACAATAATAGTAGATGTTGCAAACATTTACATAAGTAGTAATGTTATACATATATGCTAATATCAAAGTATACAAGTAGAAATTATGAAGAGTGGCTCCTTAAAATAAAAATATCAATAACTGGCCTGGTGTAGGTATATTCAAATCCTAAATACACCTACGGTGTGATTAAAACACGTAAAACGTTGATGACTGGCCCTGTCTTTAATGAGACGACAAAAGCAGATTTAATTAAATTAAATTCAGGAAGGACGTATAAGATGAATCCAAAAGAATTCATACAGTTGTTATTCTTACAAGTAATTATATGACTAAGGTGAAAATGAGATCTCTATTTACGTTTATTTAGTATTTACTGATGATGATGGTCTATTAAAAATGATTAATCTACCATTAGCGATCGAGCTTCGTACATGGAATTATTTATAAACAACATATTATTATTACTTTTTTATCCTATCGTAATCGTTATGTTAAATACGTAGCATATTTCCCCTCAGAATGTTGTTGCAGATAAGTTTTATTTAATCATTTTCTCGATCAAGCAACATAGATTTGACGGGTGGTAGTGTCTTCCAATGTTGCATTTAGTCTCTTCTGCATATATTCAGTTTTAATTTGGAACTGATGTCTGCGATGACAGATTTTTGACGAGGATACTTGTACCAATCGAGCTATCCAATTAAATTCTGAATGGTGTTTATTGACTACTGATGGAGTTTGTATTTGGAAATTTTCAACCGTACTTTGCAGACGACTAGTATTCCTTTGCTTATTTCTTTACGACCAGACCACTTATTTAGCTGTCCGTATACTCAACGTACAGTTATTACGATTACAAACAATATTCCAGTATTTCCAATGTTAAAATATCAGAAATGTACGTAGTATTAGTTTTTACTATCACTCTGTTAAATTCATATTCTGACTATGTTAGATTTGAATAGCTTTTTCGGTATTTTAATGTGAGATATTTCGATCTTGCATAATTAATATAATTATATTGTATCGATCCGTATCACCCGCATAAAATATGACAAATCGGCGGAAGAAACGTTAATTGCGGTTACCTCGTTGCCTCCTTGAGTAGAAAGTTGCAAATTTTTCCCCTCCGGAGAGATACATGTATCTACACGAGTTGACGATAGTACCTATATTACTTTACGCTCACACGGTGTAGTGCAGTACATTCTAAATTACGGACTATGAGCTTAGCTCAATTAAGCAAACCTATTCTAGAAGATTTTTGTTAAACGCACCGCGTGAAGTTTTCGAATAATTAAACATTTTCGAAATGTTGAAGTTTTTTTAGTTGAGTCTTCGTCAGTTACAATACACTTAAAAAGAACGATTGTGCAGCATATGCTATTGAGCGAAAGCCCAGGATCCTGCCTTCGAAACACAAATTCCTTCCTCGTCAAATGCTGCCAGAGCCAATTCGCTAAGTTTATTCGATAGGCATGAGTTTTCTTCGCCGCACTGTGTTACTGTTTTCAGTGATACGAAGAAATCTGAAAGAGAGTTAAACGATCCTGATGCTTATTGTGAATAATGAATGATTATAAATTGATCTGGCAATTATTGTGAAAGGAACGCTTTCATTCTGTTAAGCTATTTATTTGCGATTGCAAAGCTTACCACCATCGATTTCTGCAGGCTCCATTACCCCATGTCCGTCTACCTCATCACAGGATTCTAGGCCATGATGTGACCTGCTTCTTGCTCTATGAAATCTACTGATAAGGGCATCCATCATAGGGGCTTGTTTTGAAAAGATCTGTAGCATTTTACTCTGTCTGCTTTCAAGTTCTGAGAACTGAAGAAAAAGGCAAGGGAGGCAGTTGGGGTTCGTTTCATTAGAAGGCCAGCCCAACTCGACCTTTAACGATTCGAACCTTGCACCTACCAATATTCTCTGAAAGTAAGTAACGAATAAAATTATATCAGTACCTTCATAATATCAAAGTACAATGTCTGATTTGCAATTATATTTCTCTACATTTCTATAGTAGTCTATGACATGAAGGCTGTGACTGTTGATAGCCACCAAAACGAAATTGTCTGGGTGGTCTAGGAATGACCAAAGGCCTTTCGCCGGGCTTTCCACCTGACCGTGAAACATGGCACTCCTGTATTCCAAAGAAATCACATTAGGTAAAAGAAAAGGTAAAACATCAATCTCAAAAGAAGTCTTTCAAGTACCCATAGTATGGCAGTGACCAGCATAGCTCGAGATACTTGCGGACCAACTTCCTGGACGGCGTTGTGGGCGGAATCCGCCGAAAGTTTTCCAACAGAAGATATGCTGGAGAATTCTTTCTACGGTTTGAGAAAAACGAGGGAATCCATGTCGCTTCACAAACATGTTCAGGTAGAAATTGACGTTGGTTTTGCCTAAAAATCATTAATAAAGACAACAAAATTAGTTGAGATGTTGAGAAGCACATATTGATTGATTTTGCGTCTATCAATTCACACTTGCGAAATGTATACCTGAAGAACTCGAACGTATGAATCTCGGCATTAAAGGTCCCCATTTCAATTCCTGCTTGAAGAGCACCTAGCATTGAATAATCATCAGCTTCACAAGGGTATCGACCACTTAGTATGTTATGGCGAGCTTCTGCATAGAAAAGCTCCAAAATTTTCCCGTCTGTAATTCTCATTTCTTCCTGCTTGGTCAAAAAAGCAGATCGTCGTAAGCAGATCCTCGGATCATCAGACTCGGCCTCTAAATGTGTAGCTGAGCTGTAATTATGTAACAGCCTCTTCCAATTTTTCCTAACACCTAACGGCTGCTGATTTGGCTTTAATTGGACCTCTGTAAATAACGGCAAATAGATTGTGGGTTAAAAATTAGTGTGATCCGAATCAAATATTAAAGCAAAGCAAAATCATTTTATGTATGCATGCAAACGTAGCTCACGCGTACCTAGAAAGGAAGAAGCCATCCACAAAGAAAAGACTTCTCCAGCATAAGGCGGAAGGGCAAGTTCTTCACTTTCAACAATTGCCTGGAGTAACTCTTTAGAGGTGCACGAGCTGCCACTCTCTGGTTCTAAAATAACTGCAGTTCCGGTGGCAAGATATACAGCAATTTTGCAACCTGAATTGTAAATACAACAATGAAAACGGTAAGAGTCTAAGTGATTCTTGCGTAAATTCGGTAAGCATATATTGTCCTTGGAATATTTACGTTTTGGAACTCGGGGGGTTATCTTCCTTTGGTAGTAAGAGTCATCAGTCATTGTTTGAGTTTCTACGGAAGTCTTCCTCGGTGGAATGAGCCTTTCTTGAAAACCACCATCTTCCCCATCCCCGGGGGAGTGTGGATCACTTCCTCCTACGGCACCCATTAAACTAAGTCTTTGAGGGGAAGGATTTACAGGGACACCTGTGTTTTTCGAAACGTTGCTAACTACAGCCGAGACTGGACCCAATGAGTTTCCACCACCACCGCCTCCCGAACGATGGTCACTACGACCTATACGCTCTTCCATAATTATCATCATGCATATAGCATATCCAATTCCAATACCAACCAAATATAGATTTTATAAGGCGGTAATTGGTAAATTGAATACGAAATTGAACCTTTAAGAAGGATTTCCCAGGATGAGGTTTGATTCGATATGCTTTCCTATTTCCAGAAAATTTACTCCTTTACTAGTTGGATACTGGAGAAGAGAGATAAGACTCCTTCAAGCTTACTCCAATCAAACAAACTTTCACTTTTGTATGCAAATTATACAACCACGTCCACAGTTCACATGTCTCATGATTTCACTTTCAGTCAGATTTTATTAGAATTGATTTCACCATTTCATCAACCATTTGGTTCTTAATTAAGGTCCGACAGGGTCGAGTAGAATTTGGAATTTCAAGGTATGCTTTATTTAGATTTTTGACAAAGCATTTTTCAAGCCCCCTTTGTGTCTATGATTTGGCTCTATTTCATTTTACATTTGCACTCAAATTCACTTTCTGGTCTTTGTAGATGTGCAGTTTTCACTTATTTGCTTTCTCCACGTTCGATTGCATTTAATATACTACACGAGCTGGCCGACCTTGCGTGAAGCTGGAGGGTATTGAGCTTAAGGTCATTATCCATCCCAATCCTTGTATTTTTTTAAAATATCTATCCTTGTAGTATGTATCCGTGATCGCTTGGCACACAAAATTATCTTTTTCCTTAAAATTTAATTATTCTTCCCTTGAACTGCACTCGCTAGCAAACAAAAGTGGCTGAAGCAAATTAACTTTAAGCATAAACGATACAAGACAAGTATTTGAAGAGGAAATTTTCAGAATACGATTCTGAAGTTAAAGCACTCTGTCTCAATAAAAATGCACATCTTCATTTACTTGAAAGTCGCATGGGGTAAAGATTTTGCTGGAAACATGTAACACTCGTGGCCGTGGAAGGTTATGGACTTGTTCAGTGAGAATTAGCCACGTTAGAATAATTTTGATACATACTTCATTTCCAAGTTTTTCCTACGAAAGTCACTCGCAAAACACCGTTTTGTTGCTGAAAACCAAAGAAAATGTTGCTTACGATTAGTCTAAAGCTATAACCCACTAGCACGAGAAAACTAGGTGAACTGTGTTATTGTTATCACCATAAATAGTTTTCTCTAACAGTTGGAAAAGTTGGGATAACGTATACATAATATATGTATTTATGATTTCTCGGTAATATCATTCGAACACTTTCTCCTTTCCTTTGCACTGGAAGTGGAACTAGGGTATATACACTTCATATAACAGTTCCATCCAATACTTACATGTTTGTTACTAGTTTCTACAAAGGAGCTCAACTCCAGAACTCAGAGGGTATTATACCAGTCAGTCATCCCTGTGTGTAATACTTCTAGTAGGATGAGTAAATTCACGATCTTTTAAAAAGGAGGTGTTTGCAAGTAGAAAGAGGAGGAGGAGGAGGCGATGAATCTGCGAGAAAAAGTAGGTAGTGGTAGTATGTTCGTGTTCGAGTATGTAGGTTCATGGAGAGTGGAACATTTTATTAAGCGTATATATTTATGTGCCCTTTTTTGCTCCGTGTGTGTATACGTCTGTAACTCTAAGGAATATCCTTTCTCGTTTCATAGATTTAGGGTTAGGTATATTATGAAGATATATATGTACATAACAAGGACAGCAGTTCTCCTGCTGGCCCTATAAGTCAGTATGTAATGTACGTATGAAGAAAGGGTTTATATTGACTCAAGAAAAAATAAGGCATCCATCCTACTTCTTCCTCCTTCCTACCCACCCTTGGAGTATATGTATTCAATGTATTTATTCGAAAAGCAGCGAAATGCAGATATACGTATATATACGTTCGGAACTGGAATTCTGGAATAGAAGAGTTGAGACCTGGTCTGTATATATCACCGTATCACCAACCAGTACAATATACAAACAAAGCAGCAGCAGTCCACAGCTATATGAGTACTATGTGAGTGTTATCATAGGAAAGTCTACTAGGACTTTCTTCGTCATGATGTTGTTGGTTTCTATTTCCATTGAACCTTATCCATAGAATCCTGAATTTGGTTGTTCCGTTTTTTACCTGCTTTCAACATTCAACTCCAATACTATACATACCGATTCCAGTGCAACTCTTTTCCCATCTCATACATTGCGTTTCTTACAATTTTACACAACAGATACACACACAGATACATAGTGTTTTCGTTTCTCGGAGGTCGCTAGCCGAGTTTGGAAACTTGGGAATATGGGTAGACACTGTCCCTGTTTTACTTTCTCACATGAAACTGCCTATAACTAGTTTTAGTTCTTATACTACGAATACCACTTTGATAGATGAAAACACTGGTGGTGTGGCGAGGCGAGAGTGAGAGAGGGTAAGGGTGATGGTGATACACACTTGGAAAGGAAACAGTGGCATTATGAACACATAGACTATTAAGAGGACATAACCCTTTCCGTTAAGTGAGTCAAAAATAATGCACGAAAAGAACAAGCAGGTGACTATACAGACTGTCTATCTGTATAGTGTAAGTTGGCTCGTCTATTCAATTATAAAATGAGGATTAAGAATGCAAAATAAGAACACTTACAAGTTTCCAAACCACGGTGAAATGTATCCCATTTGTAGAAAAAATGTTTTCTTTAAAAACATACAAGTTATACGCGTACAAATAACATCATAAGAACCTCGTAGCTAATATAGCACCTAGCCGTCCGTTCGCTGTTATATGTATTGTGCTGAGTGCTGATGCAGGCTCATCATGATCTTGTAAGCATTTAAAACAAGTGGGTCGGTTTGACTTTTAACTTCATGTTGGAGAATATTTTCAATGAATGTTCTGGTTTTGTTGGAAACTCCTAACTCGGATTCCAAATCCATTGTATGATGCCAACATTGCCAACGTATGTTTGTAAAATTGTTAGCTCGGGAATTTGCTTTAAAGCTCACACCCGTTTTTCGCTTGTCTCTTGGGCATGATTTTCTCTCATTAAGCTGCGCTACAAATACCTATGATATGGATGTGACGCGGAAACGAGTTGCATACTTTACGTTTTTCTGTTATTTTACGATGCCAAAATTCCTTAATGATAATGGCTCTAATTGTGAGAATGGAAACAGCGTGGTTGGGTGATTAATTTGAGCTGCAAAATGCTGAATTTGAATGCATACACATAATATTGACCCTGCCTGACTATTCTAGACGGAGGGGAGGAGGGAGACTGCACTACACACAAATGCGAGAGATGAACAATGCCTACTACCGACTACCGTTGCTGTTTGGTGCAAAAATTTGCCCCGAGTGAGGATCGAACTCACGACCTTGAGATTATGAGACTCACGCGCTGCCTACTGCGCCATCGAGGCTGAGTTACAATACAGGGGAAGCTTTACTCAAGTTGTAGACCTGTCTACGTGTAACGTTTGGAAGCAAGGAAAGATTAGATCCATCCAGCAGCCGGCCAGAGAGCTAGCGAGAGTCAGATCATGGCATCAAATGATCAGAGATCAATATTATGTTATTTCTTTAAAAATGAATTATTAAAAAATGAACTACGTATGAAAAACACCTTTGTGCGAAGCGAAAGCGTTCTCCGGCGAAACATTTTTAAAACTGTTGGTGAGTCTATTTTTTCAGAGTGATCCCAAATTCTACATGTTACAATTACAATTAAACTGTAACATGTCCAAATCATATCTTGCTAACTGTAAGGTTCTCTAATGGTAATGGTCCATACTTGGTTATCATTTAGATGCTTCTAAGTCAGCTGAAATGAGAATTTTACGTTTTGTACTATGACCACGTGCGACTGTCTCGGGGTTGCAAAAAATGCTGGAACGCCGTTCCAGGGATTTTTGAAAATCCCTGAATCCCTTGGAGAGAGCTGGAACAGGGATTTTTTACTGATCCTGCTAAATCTTCAGGGATTAATTTGTTATCCCTGTTTCCCGTTTTTTCAATGATTTTTTATTGAGTAACCAAAATTTGGGTAACCCTGGAACGTCGCCCTAGAGCGTTCTGGAACGTTCCCAGGGACAAAAGAATTCAGGGGTTTTTCAAATCCATGCTGAACTTTTTGCAGAATTCGTCACCGGGACAAAATCCCATTTTTGCAACCCCGCAAACTCTTTCCATTCCACTTTCCACATCCACGCAAGTCTACCGATTGATATATTTCCACATTCCTAATTCCTACGTATTTCCTTTAGACTCCTTTGCACGACTTGCATGCATGGTGGACCACGCTTGCGTTCCATTCGCGTTAATTGTACATGTTCGGCATGCTCATTATCGTTAAGCTTTTTCTATACGACACAATTTAAGCGATGAATGAATTCTCCCTTAAATGAATATAATACCTGTACACCTGTATATAATACCTGTACACCTGTATATAATACCTGTACACCTGTATATAATACCTTTAGGAAGATTATAGCACAGTAATCCATCCTTTCTAACAAACTCGCCGGAAGTGCAGTCAGGCAGTGAACTATATAATTTGAAGAATAACACGAATGGGAGTCGGATGAGGAATTGGGGAGGATCAATGTGTCAATCTCAATTGCTCTAATGGTAATATCGGCATACGCATGGCCATAAGGTAAATAATAAAGTACATAAGCCAACCAATATTCCAGACCATAGTAACGCTATTGAAATATTCTGTGAGAATATATGGTCTAAGCAGTCCCATACTGCAGAGGCCAACTTACACCAAAGGGTCAAATCAAATCGCATCCAAATCACACTTCACAAGATCATATTACGACTTGACAACTTTGGGACCCTCTACCCCCAAAATTACATTAAATATTGCATTCCCCCCCCCCAAAATCTCGATTAAATCCTAAACAACAATACATACAGTACAGTAGAGTTCATAATGGCAAGATAAGAGGTTTGACACGTTTTATTAAAAGCTCAAGCTTTCAGCGCGTTACCCGCACCATTTTTCAAGAGCCAATTTTTTTCATTTTCACATTTATGGTAGGTTTAGACTTGGGCATTTATGCAAGTTTTTTATGCCTTTTAGAATGTGCATTTAGCATTTAGCAATTTAGACTAAACTTGTGCATTGGTTTGTGCTTTGGTATTTTGGAATGTGCTTATGCTTGTGAATATGCATTGGTTTTTGGTGTTTAGACTCGGGTTTTGGATTGTGCGTTGGAATATGCATTGGTTTGTGGGATTATTTAGGAATTGTCATTTTGCATTTATACTTAGGATTGTGGGCAAGATTGTGGAGCGGTTTGTGCTTAGGCATTTGAAATTCTGGAGTTCAATTTGGTTCAACTTTTGCACATTCCAATGCACATTTGCACATTCACAATACAAACCTCAAGTCTAAATACGTTTTACCGAAAATCCTCCAAACGCCAAAAGCATAAGCACAATCTATTTACCAAGTAGATTTAACAATTTAGACTTATTGTAAATCAAATACTTAATTGCACAACCACAATGCTCGGCACAAACCGAAGCATAATCATAAATGCCCAAGTGTAAACATAGCAACACTTGCCTAAATCATACAAGGAAAATACATAAAATCTGACTATTAATTGCCTAACTAAAGGTAATTAATAATTAACTTAATTCAATCAATCTAATCAACTAGTCAACTAGCATTGCTTGTCCAAAGAATTTATATGTACTTGGTACTGCCAAAGTACAAGCAAGGTTGAAAATGAATAATAAATCATCTATTGTTATGCTAATAAAAATTTGCATAACAAAAGAAATTCCAACTAAAAATTTGAATAACAGAGGATACTCAAATGACGTCTCACTTCTAACAATAAGTAATCATTGAATATCATTAGCATGTGAATGGAGTGGGGAGGTGCATGAGGTTAAAAATTATACGCGGGATTACAAGAATGGCCTTCTAGTCACTGTAACTTAGTCCAGAATATCATGGTCGGAGGCGAAAA
>JAANSN010004458.1:0-15012 GCA_036850665.1 Dicranocentrus wangi | reverse complement strand
CCATCAACAAACATATTATTTATTTATTATTATATAATCTTCATAACGAAACGGTCACTGTAAAATAGCATTGGTGACTACGCGTACATTTGAAAGCCATAGTAAGAATAACAAAGGTAATATTCATATTTGATGGAATTTGGGAGATCACCGGCAGCCACTTATATATAAACCAACCAAGCGATCTCGATAACCAAGTCAGTTTGCTTCAGATTGTCATCTGAAGATCATCACATTTTCAAAAGAAAAACTCTTCGAAACCGATTTTCCTTCTGAAAATCAAAAGACCGTTTCTGTGATCCTGTTGACCAACAGAAGAATTGTTACCGTTAAGTTTGCATAGCTCAGTTCGAAAAAAACTTCGTAAAAACTTATCATGGCGAAGCTATCTGGAACTGTGGCCCTTATTGCATTGGGCATCGGATTTCTTGCAGTCGTGGTAAGTCTTTGATTTGACAAAAGTACACACTCTTCTTTCTAAACCCAAAGTTCGCAAATTGCGGATCATACAGAAGTGAGAAGGATTTTAACGAAAGTGTTGGAAAAGGTTAGAAAAAGTAGTCACACAAGGGTCGTTTATCATTACCCCAACCAGCACGACATAAACGGTCTATGTGCCTGGTTTTCATGATTTACTCGGGCCACACTCATTGCCGTTCACCTGTTGTTGTAACGAGCAAGTCGGCTCCGCTTTTGGGGTTAAGTGTATACCTGCCTAGTTCAGTGGTACGTGCTGTGAATACATTCATGTTAGAAAACGCCGCTTTGATTTATATTTTAGAATGCCGGAGGTCTTTTCTTCTCAAGATCCGGTGGTGGTGGTGGCGGCGGCTGGGGCTGGCCCGCTGGAGGTTACGGAGGTGGATGGGGAGGTTGGGTTCAAGAAGGATGGGCACCACCAAAGGTAACTGAGCACCACCGACATGTCTACAAGGTTCACAACTATGACCATCATGAACAAAAGGTAATAAATTGTACAAACCACAAAGATGAAGACAAAATTTCTTGAGCTGAGTCTATCAAATTACAACGTTTACAATACGTTTAAATATTTAGGTCTTGGATCATGACCATCACCAACACAAGGTCCATGAATACCATCAGGTATATATGATCATACATAAGAAAGTCATCTTTGTGCTATTGTACAAGTTTATTTCTGAGCCATGTTCATAACATATTTTTATGCCACTATAGCACAAGAAAATTGTCAACCGCGACCATCTTCACAAGCACCATCTTCACATCCATAATGTTCACCGTCACTTGCTCAACCGTCACAAAATCCATCAAGTAAGTATATCGACGAGCTCCATTTTTCGCCTTTGCATGGTACTAAACGACTTAGACTAAAGTATTATTTTCCATTCAATTATAGCACAACATTCACAAGCACAACGTGCATCTTACCCATGTCCACGAGCCAATCATTCACACCTACCACCAAAACCAACACAAGGTTCATCCTTACGTCCGTGATGAGCACAAGGTTATCCCAATCCACGAATCTGTGTACAAGCACCACGAACACCACGTCAAGCAACACCCTGTTGTTATTGAACACAAGGGATGGCAAGCACCAGCCCCAGCTCCTCAGCCGGGTTGGGGGTGGGAGGCTGGAGCAGCTGAAAGTGGCTACCAACACGATCACGAAGGATACCGTCGCAGTGACACCAACGTGGAGGAGTCTGCCCCAGTTGTTGCTATTGTCAAGCCTGATGCCACCGCTGACAAGAAGCCAGTTGTTGTGGCTGCTCAGCCTCCAGCTGAAGTCCCAGCAGCTCTTATCTAAGTCGCGTTGACCGATCTGAACCCCATGATACAACTATGATAATGCTACAAATACCAAAAATCTCTTATTCTCATCTTACCCCTTCTTTCAAAGAAAAGCACTTGTGACACGCCTCTGGACATGAGGACGCCTGCAAACCTCTAAAAAAGATAAGTGGTTCACTAAATTATATGTAAAGAAGAATTTGAAGAATTATTTCCGGCCGCAAAGCAAAAAAAAGATACTTTTACCACTTTACCAGTGATTGGGCTCGTTTAGAAAAGGTACGTATCAACATTTGGTAATTTTTTTTTGACAACGTAGTAGCAGAGAAAGAAAGTGCATTTAATACTATTAGAATTCATTCTTCGCATTATTACTACACTAGTCAGAGGTGCTCCTATACACTTTAGACAGATTTTGGGTGCATTAAGTGCCTTTGCAGTGGATCGAGGGCATCTAATGTTGTTGATGCTATATGTGCTATGATCAACATTTTTGCCGTTCTCGCCACTGACAAGTTACTTAAGTACTCATAATTTGTAAATGTAATGGAGCATTGAAATCATGATAATGATTATAATTACGCCAAAAGAATTAGTGTCACTTTTTTGTTTTGTTTTAAAAAAAAAGATGTACTGTACCTGCATATTTTGCGAACTAACGCAACAATACCTTCCTCCACAGTAATTTTTTGTGCAATTATATTATCCGACGCTGAATGCATTTTATGTGTAAATGAGTCCTGTTACTGGTATAAATGATGAAAAAAGAAGAGTGCCTATATGTACATGTCTTCCTGGTTAAATGGGTGAGTGAATGTGTTGGAATGCGTTAAAAAGGATTATGACAAATGAGATGATGTACTGAAATTTATTCTATCTTAAATGTTATTGATGTTGATGACGAGTTTTATAATGTGTGTCGGTTGAAGGGATAGTATGCTTTGTTTTATATTTTTTCGTATGTTCTTGGTTGAGCTTTACGTTTAACTCGAGTGTGAGTGTGTTGAGCGTGCTTGTTTTAAAACACGGAGAAAATTATTGGATGAACGATAAATATTTTTATTTAGAAACATTTTCACTTTTTCGAAAATGATCTTAACTGTTTTTCTCTAAATGTTCACATTATATAATAAATAGTATGTTCAAAAAACGATGAAATACAAACGAAAGTTGATTTGATATATAACCTATTCAAATGTCTTTAATACTTCGTATGTATTTGGCATTTCATCAGCAAAATATTTCGCATTTGGAATTTTAAACCAGGGTGACGAGTGACGAACATGTATGCAGTTATGCTGCATTTTTGTTGGCACGATTGACATACATTTCATCAAAGCATCGATTAACTTTCGATGACATTTACTCTTTTACTCCTAACCGAGTTTTGTATTGTGTAAACCATGTCCGATCCCTTGTCTTAGCACAACTGACACAATCTGATACAATGTTTGTAGTGCTCTACTTAATGAATTGAATTAATATTCATCAGCGCACACCAATAATTGACAGTTTGGCATTGTGTTGCATTTCTCGTTGTTTATTTCAACTTCAAGACTACGCCGTACTTATATTCACTCATAAATACTTTGTTAAAGGAACATCTATCATTATCATCAATGATAAACGCACTATTGTCAATTGTCATGAAGTCAGAGTCATTTGGATCTCACCGCATCAATACTAATACTCTGTTGTCAATTTCAAACTGTCATTTCCTTTTTCTAAGGTAGAAAGGTGGAGTCATATCATATCGAGCCAATTTCCTAATAACACAGCTATAGTTGTATATCATAATAGACTCGTCATCTACGCTCCACTAAGCTCAGCAGGTGACAAAAAACATGCAATTGAGTGCGAAGCAGGTTTGCACGAGAATTTCCTCAACAATTAAATTGTCACTGCGTTTAGCAAAGAAAATAACGAGTTACATAACAATAATTATTATAAGAAAGTAATCTTATGATACATTTTATGCTTGGCCCGAAAATATTTTCAGATTTACACTTCTAGAGAATACCTAAGTATCCTATTGCACGCCATTTTAAACAGAATAAAATCCGCTTAAGTGCACAATCCCACGTGTGGTAATAACAGCTTTTGAAAAACGGCTTGAATAAGACAACATGCATAGACGCAACTAACTAACTATGCCACTCTTGTAACTGTCGACATATATGTCATAAATAAGTCATCTTTTTCCTTTTGGCAATTGACAATTAGGAAATGCAACACCAACCCCACGCCACGCCACATACATCCACCCCAGAAGGGAAGGATGAAGTAAGGAAGTAAAGGAAGGAAAAAGAAGCACGTGAGGGAGACAAAGATTCATATTTACATTCATTTTCATCTCTTATTTTTTTGCTGACTCCCGTCTCACATAATATCAGCGCGCAGCACACACTTTGTAACCTCTCTCCCCTAATGCATACTTCATTTGGGTAGTGGTAGTGCTGATTGTGAGCAATGATCACTAAACTTTATATTGTATTATAGCTTATGGCATTCTGCTAGTTGTTTGTGGCGTCATCTTGTCATTATACACAATAAAATTCACGATTTTTTGCGAACACTTCATTTCATTGTTGCAAGCGGACTACATAATAATCGTGTGTAAGGCTGTATGGTGTTTTTGGCAGCTAAAATGTTTCTCACAGCTAGTGGGATCTCTCACTGTATCTCTGGCTTACATGTCAATGAACATCATCATCCCACTCAATTTTACCATGCATAAGCAATAAAAAACTAAATTTTCAATCTTTTATATAACGTAAAAACGAGGACAACAGTGCATAGTGCGTTGCCCACCTTTATTTGGGATTTGATTGGTAAAGGTGTGTTCCTTGCTAATTCCCTTCTTGGTGAATTGTTTGTATCTACTGATTAAGTGATTTTTGCATCTGTACATGAATATGAAATTAGCAATGAAAATAAGCAATATATAATTTTCGAATTCAAGCTTGCAACGTTTCCATTGTATTTTCCCTAATGTAGCCCTAGCCCAAGTTAAAAAATGGAATTGCGTAGATTATGTGGATAATATGCTAAATGATATTCTTAAAGTATAATGGTTAATTAGCATGTTAATTCATTAACTTAGGTATGAAATCGTTACTATTTCTCATTTATTGCGCTAATCATCTCACTTGGTTGAGATGAGGAGGTGGCTTTATTTAACATAGTCATCAAATCTGCAAGTTTGCAACATTGACTTTGCATTTGATGTCGTAATGAAAATGGGAGGAGGAGAATTTGGAAAATCACGAAATCCTACGAAAGATATTGCCTTTATGCAATGATGAGTCTATTGGTTTTTGCGATATTGATACTTTTATAGACAACAACAATTGATAATTGCTAAAGGTAAATAATTGTAAGTCACACGAGCTTTTAATTTTTACTAAATATGCACGTAATTGATATTACATAATTTTATTAAGATAGACGTACCAATTATGTTACCAATCTGTATCAAATGTCAAAAAAATTGTGAAGTCGTCTGAAATTCCAGTTAGGTACTTATAATTGCTTACTGCATAATATGAAAGTAAAACAACAACTTTTACTCGAATTGATCAAAGACGCAACTTTATTATGTAATCAATGATTATATATATGCATATCAAATTATGACAAATCCAATATGACAATAACTACGCACTAGGTTGGAATTCTAAAATCAATAAATCATCGTTTTTGTAATTAGTCATGAAAATGAAATGCGAATAAACCTGCGAGTAATCATTGCGAGCGCTTTTGAGCATATAGTCCGTTGGTATAACATAAACACGTCAGCCATTTCCTAAAGATCACTAAATTCGGCAGACGAACTATACTTTTAGTTTATACCAGCATGCAGCAAATGGTAATCAAAACCTTTAGCCCAAAATGATTTCACTTCACAAGAAATTACCGATTACTTTTGAACTCCAAGATGGAAACGATATGCATATATATAGTTTGTAATTTAAAAACTACACTACAAGTCATTTTAAGCTATGATTCTTTTTTAGCGCCTAAGGATGTGTAGTGAATAGGAACTTCCGTTTTTAATTTTTCCATGTGGTTCATATACGCAACGCAAATTACCTCTGCTACAATGGATACAAGAAATATGTTTTCAATATTTGCTTTTTCTACGGCATCCTACATTCGTTTATCACACGTGTTGTCCTAACCTAAAACAGAGGTTTAAAAGAATGAGTGTGTATAAAGTTTATGTAACTGTAACATCAGATGGAAAACCAATGTATATAACATAGCATTGTTCAGCTATTACACAATTCTAGCTAAACGCTGATACTCTATTAGGATTATGTGCAATGGATTTTTACGTACATCATCACTCGCACTTCCACATCTGTCTGTGAGTCTTCTTCCCTCGCTCAGTACATACGCATACGACTATCTTGGCTTGATAGCATATAAAAATTTGTGAACGAGTTATGCAGAACATATTTCCGTTGGTTTCAAAACCAAACTCGGATGTGTGTAGCGAAATAAAAAGGAGTGTTGTTGCATCCGTAACTAACAACTAATCCAACGTCGCGTCGTCAAAATTGTAAATGAATGTAAATTAGATTCAAAAACATAAAAACTTGCCTACTAACTTCCATAAAAGTGACGATGGCACTGATGACGCGACCATGCATGTTTATGCTAACAAATTACAATAATCCCACAATAGTCAATTGATCCAACCTTATTTTGTGAGTATATGGGCGCATCCTCCAACAACAGATTTGAAAAAAGTTGTTTAAATTATCATTCAGCCCATGTCTGCCCAAGTTGGCATAAATTATAATTCTGCTGTGTACTTTCCAAGAAGGAGTAAAAATTCCGACTTTTGACCACACGCAACATTTTTTTTGCCACGCTCGAGGTTCGAATAGTAACGAGCGACTTCCGCTTTGTTATAAACACTTGAAAACTCTAATTACAAACCTGGCACGATAAATTTTAATACCACCAGGTTGACAGTTTTTCACACAATACGGCGTTAATCAAGCTGATCCCCTTTTCATATGATATATACGCAGAAATAATAAAAATGCTTTTACTTTCTTTATATAATAATTTAGCACTTACGGCTTATACGGTCAAAATAACAGAAAATATATGCCTATAAACAAATGGCCTAAAATCTTACAAAATATGTTGAACACTTTGACAAATATCTCAAGTCAAGATAACAATAATAACAATGCCAACTTACGGTGGAACAAAGAAGACGGCTACTTCATCTATTTAAACTGTCATCATTTAATCTTCAAGGAAGCAAGTACTGCAGAGGTTTGCCTTACATTCATTCTTATAATAATTCATCTTGTGCGTGCACGAATCCATTTCAATTAGTTACGTTCTCGACACCGTCGTTTTAAATGTTTAAAGCGATATGCAATGGTGCATTGCGAAAAATGGGTGGTAAACTGCTATTATTTTTGTAAAAAGCATTTAAACGATGTAATATGAATATGACATTGTGACATTTGAAAATGAAATTGCATCAAAACCGTGAAAACATTTGGCTATTGCACTACATCATGCATGCCTTCAACCTGCTAATTACATAGTATAGAAAATGGACAAAAGAAGGAAGTGCGTAAGGGGACTAACAAAACGAGAGATGTCCAAATCGGAGTCATTTTTCAAGAATCCAATATGACCACAATAAAACAAAATTTGTAGACAGTGCAATTATGTAATTGGGTTTTATATAGTTTCAAGTTAATGCTTTTCTGGCGATTTATTCGATTCGAAGCTTAACAAAAAGTTGAAAAACATATAGATGATATGAGGCAGTAGTATAGTCGTCCATTTGCGCGTGTTTGTTGGAAAATGATGCAAGGAAACTGTACACGTGCTTTGCGATATCTATATAAATCCATTATTTTGACAACATAATGTTGTTTATTTGCTATTTACTTTGTCTTTACCGTATACATTAGGACTACGACGAGGGGATGACATATTAGAAAATATGGGATGGCGATGTTTTCAAGTAGCTAATTCTTATCAACACACCAATTTCGTGACCTCTGTGTCGATCCCTTTTGGTTCTAAGTTGTTTACTTACAATCAGGATTTCGAATGAGGTGTAATAATTTTTACTAAACTTCAGACCTACGTGATAACGGTCGCGTCGCATTATCCCCCTGAGTTCTTACCAAATATACATTATCATAACAACAAGACAACAATAACCCCATGGACATTCCGATCCGGTTTTTCACTTGTCATTATCTCGACAATGGCAAATGACGAACCCATATTTTCTATTATATGGACTTTGAAGAAATATAACAACAAAACTGCAACTAGTACATGTAATTTGAAAAGTAATTATTGTACGAATCGACCGTCGTGCGTTATAGTCCCATGTGCCGAATCATAATATCTGAATCGCCAGTCTCGTTTCTTACTTATAGTAACTATACACAATATATATATTTGTTAGGTTAGTTTGGAATGATTTTGCACAAGAAAGCATAATATTGAACTTTTCTTTTATCAAGCTTTGCATTTATAGATGTTAAGTGTTTTGTTATTGCAATAATGTTGACCTAACTTGGATCTAACGACAACCTCATATTGGACGCATTTTAATACTCCATAAATATACAGGTGCAGGTGGTACTTCAACTTTCATCCCATTATTTGAAATTAGCGTAGCGCGTGCGGGCTCGTCTGTATTCTTTTAATCTTTACTACTGCTACACTATAGTAGTACTGACTGTGTGAGTTAATTCCTCCATACAACCAATAAAAGAAAGGATAGAATCTGATAAAAAATTTTTTGTTATATATACGAACTCTTTCTTTCCTCATTCATATTCATTCCAATTCGAAAATGTGCCTTCTTTCTTTGAGAAACATGAAGCGTCGTTGTAAATTCTTAATTTTGATGCTTTTATTATCAGGGTGTCTTTTTGAATCTGTCATTTTGGTTGGAAGTGAACCAAGACGAGGAAACCCATTTTTAATTTGGAAAAGCAAATAAATTTACATCGTAACGTGTAGCTTGTTCACCGACAACCACATCCCACAATCGTTTATTATCGCTGACTGACCAATATTGCTACCCCGCCACAAAAACTACGTGACAACATTAAAATAAATGACATGCTCTCACTGTGTAATTTCTTGAAAACAAAAGCATATATAAATTCCTGCGAAATCCTATTCAACATGACGTTAAAGTACTCTGTACATCACTGTAATTAATCTGGCTCGAGATGAGAATCACCTTTCCAAATGGAAACGGTTACGTGCACGTGCTTGAATAAGACAAGACTATCCCATTCACTGATGATATGATAGCATTTGATTTAAAGGGCAAATGTGACAAAATGCAATGCGAGCTCGTTTACCGTATTTGCAAAACTGTATTATGTGAATGGAATTGGTCAAATTGGTGGGAATTTATGCGAAATAACGGGTGCATGGCACCCCATATGCTTGGGCAATGTATTTTGTTAAATAGTACAGATTGACGAAACAAAAGGATCCCATCCAAATCTGTAATTATATTCTCTGGTGTCCAACAGTTTGATATTAATTTCTTATTGAGCAATCCCTTAAAACGAAGAAAATGCGACCAGAGAAGAGGAGCAGCAAAGCCAACAAACAGCAAGTATGGGTACGTTTTATAGGTTGGCCAGTGTGGTGTGCGTATTTGAATTTTGAATTCTGTGTAATTTGTTGCGTATCTTCGTTAGGTACATGCTACTATTACCACAATTGATGAAAACATGAAAGTGCGGTAACAACAAGTTATTGTATTACACGCACACTAATGAGACATATGATTTATGATGATGACATTTAACAAACGCGTAAACAAATATGATCTGCTGTAATGTAACTGGCTTTTCATGATGATACTGGGTGCGTGTTATATGTATGCGCATGTAACAATGAAGGTATGTACTTTCGATGTCGAACTATTTGAAATGCCTCTGGCATTAAGAATGTGATAGCATAAGGATAACATGTAAAATTAGGACGGACGGAAGGAAGTAGATGCGTTTGCGTTTAAATTAGCTCTAGGTTCGTTCGTGTTCGTGCCTTGTACCCGACATAAATATATACTTACTTTGTTGCTTTAACAAATTATAAACAAGTTCTTGCGGTATTCGTTCATTTTACAGGTAAGCATCATATCAGCCAAGTTTAAGATGAAAGGATTATTATGCTGCGTGAATGGTTTTTGATTAACGCTACCGTTAATTGTGTCGGACCTGTTGACAAAAATTGATTTTTCTACAAATAATTTGTTTGTTAGTTAAGTAACTTGTTCTGTAATACGTAGGTTATTTCGCTGTTTTAGGCAAGTACAATGCTGACTGACTTTTCAGTTAGAGTCTTACACTTTTCGAATTCTGTCGGAAAGGATATTCGTTTTATGATCCATGCCACTTCGGACAGTCGAGTTTAATACGTATTCAGTGATAACAATTTTGAGATTTGCAGCAGGTTGCAAAAATTTGATAATATCGTTAACAAGAAGACATTTATCAAAGTTTGAAATCTTTACGCCGGCGTTGTTCGCTAGAATTAGTATAAATTATGACTGCATATGAAAACTGTTATGCTTTACTAACAAGAAGAACAATAAATAAACGATTATGACATTTTTATTAAACTGTAAAGTAGGGTATCATCACTTCCTTTCCGCACATTCTACAGGATTGAAGTCTTGGTACATACCTATATAAGCACAATGTAATGTGCAAAGATTAGCTATTCATTAGGAAATATGTACTCACCAAGCATTCATTTGACAAGGATTTCGATTATTTCAAACAGCTTTAATGTTGTGGACAGGAAGCTACACTAATTAATTATTCACGTTGTTAAATTGAGGGAATCATATTTTCAAATTCGGTGAAGAACTTCAAAATACAATAAACTTGCCACACCCAAGTATTTGTACCATTCCTGATATTATTCCGCTTTCTCGAATTTTAGAAGTAAGGTATCCCGAAAACCTGATGTTATCAAAGAATAGTATGCCGATGAGTAATGCAATGCATGTTGTAGTGTATTAAAATTTCTTCAACAGGACAATGGATACAATATTTTGGAATCGACCTCTTCAAAATTGAGAAAGAATCTTATGTATTCTATATTAATTTTATACTTTTAGAGAATCAAAATCTGATTTATCTTGGTGTGTAGCAGCTAAGCTGCATGCATCCTTCAGGATTTACGGTGCAACTGGTTTATAAAAATAATCTTAGTTTTCATGTTTTTTAGTATCCACCCGGACCAGAAACAATATGACAGAAATCATTGAAAGTCTACCAAGATGATAATTCGCATGATTTATGCAAAGAAATTTGCGGTTGTGACAAGGCTGACAAGGTCAAATTTTGAACATGCTCCGGTTGCGTGAGCGTGAACGAACTTTGTTAGCAATTGAGGCAATAAGCAAGAAACTGGTTGCAATCGCAAACCTGAATTGAAGTCACACTCCTGTATCATGTTTATAGCTTAATTTGCATATTATCTAATGGCAGGTAAGGATTGCTGGACAAAGTTCAAGTTGCAGTATTCTAGGAAGTTAGGTGAAATCTTAAACACTGCTACTCTATAATTTCTACTTTGAGGAATGTGTCTTTCTACCTATCTATATGTAATATGTAACGCATATAAAGATTACATCATAAAAATGCTGTTTAGAAAAGTGCGTAGTAGATTTCATTTCAACCACCCAATCTTTTAAATCGCATTATGACACAGACAATTTTAAATAGGTTAATCATTATTGTAAACAAGCATTAAACTTGACGGTAGTACAACATCAGCGTGACATTAGGTTCGACATTTGGAATGCACCAAACAGATTAACCTTTATTTCTCAAAACTGTATACGGCTTTATATGCGACGACGAAGGTTTTTTTTACAAAGAGTCCACGTTCAACAGTACAAAAAGTTTCATGGAATTTCTTTAACTGCAAAAATAGTTTATGATGGTATTATAATTGCTGACCGAATCCATTTTTGATTTCACCCCGAACGGAATCATTAGCTTTGACACATCGATACAAGACAACATTAACATGTATTATTTTTGTGTTATACTCGTAACAATGAAATAGGATATGAATGGAGACAATATTTTAGCATCAGCATTAACTTTAACAGTTTTACCGAATTGCCAAATTCTACTCGTAAAAAGCATATACGAGTATAATAAAATAATAAAATTCCAAAGATACATTATACGATCCAATAATATAATCGTACATATCTGCATCTAAAGTAATTAAAGCTCATGAATGATGAGAAGATTAAAACGAAGTCAGTATACTCAAGACAGTTACAATTAGAAACAATAAGAATACGTCTTAAGTAAATATTTAGTACGTGTATTCTTATTGTTTCTAGCTACAAATCCCTTGAGTTCTTGAGTAAAAGCATTATTTACTAGTTATATTATACGTCTAATTGTAAGATGTCAGTGGATTTACGAAGCGTGTCACCTTGAACGTGTCGCTACATTCAAAGCTGCGATTTCGACCACAATATTTGTTGGTTCAAAAGTTTTGGATAACTTTTGCATGCATCGTAAGTTAAACAACGTACATGGAGACTTATGTGGATAACCCTATGCAATGGGTTTGTAAATAAGATGCTGCTGGATTCACTTCAGTTCATCCGTTCGTTCGGGTTCATTTACTTTGCGTATAAAATGTTGAATAAATAAATGTCTCGTCTGGGTGGCTGGCAAAACAAAGTAGAACATCACGTAGAAATTTGCGATGCGATGCCTACTGGATTACATCAGATATTTTCAGCGAATCTGTGCAGAAGACAACAGCGTCATTCATTACAAAAAGCATTGCTTAGACCAAGCACCTACCTGTTCTTGAGGATTTGCTGACGTTGTTCTATGCAGAGTACGCAATAACACTACGTTGTATTTGATTGACCAGCTCGAAGCTCCTGAGAAATGAATAGGAGTCGTCGTCATGTCCAGGTGTTACCCTTACTGTCCTGTGATCAGGATCTCGCAGATTTATCGTTATGATGAGCGTACCAGCGGGCACTTAATTTGTAATGCATGTATAAGATGATTCAAGAAATGAATATACGCAGAAAAGAATTTTAGAACCAGAAATGACTTTTTTTTATTAAAGCAACAATTCTTTACACCAGGTTCAATATAAGTTTGCATACTCATGCTGAGTCTTGAGGTAAAAATCTTGGTTGAATAAAAGGAGCTAATAACATGAAAATTGCTTTCAGATCCAAGATCAACTTTTGAGGTTATACAACCAACGCCAACTAGTTTATCTCTGTGACTTTTTACAAGCGATTCGTACTGCAATTGCATCTTTCTTTTATAAATAAGAATACAATCAGAAGCTTCGTTAAAACCAAAGTACAAGTGATACTCTGAAAGCTACCTTTTGCTTTTAGTTAATTGAAGGCTTAAAGGACCTGGTAAAATGTACAGCTTCAATGAAATTGTAGCCAGACTCGTCATTGTTGCGGGTGTCGTCGTAATTGTGGAGGTTAGCGAAGAGTAAATTTTAGCTCAGGATAACGTGAACGGGAAACCGAATATAAGGCTTAATAATTATTTGATATTATTATCAATGCAATTATATGTTTTTTAACTTTTAGACAAGAGCGAGATACATATATCTACCTGGTCCATTTTTCGAGTGCATGGAAATGAAAGTCCCATGCGGCGGTCGTACGGAGGCGTCCTGCAATGAATATTGTGAAGACAATGAATTTGCGTCCGGGACCTGCAGTGGGCATTGCTGTTTCTGCTTTGCCCGTGACGGTACGCAGCATTTTACAAAATTAAATGTTACGCTTTGATAATGTATTGAAACTGAAATTGAAAGTAATAAATTGTAATTCATAAAACTCATTTGCCTAATATATTGTAGGATTGCTGCCTCAAACCACCTCCAAAACCCCAAGGCAGCAAACCGTGGACCACCGGAGTCTCCCCTCAATAAATTCTATTTTTAAATTAGAGAATAAAGAATTAACTGCATCTTCTCCACTTGACCAAGCCGAATCTGTTGATTCCACACCAAAACCAAAGAGAGCACTTTCAGGAAATGCAGGAAATAAATTTTCTTTGGCGACATCCAAACTGCATACTGAGGTTTCGAGGAGCAAAAAGGATGCCTTAGCTGAGGACAATGATGTCTGTTTAACCCCTGATTGTCTGAAGACTGCCAATGCTATACTTGATAATCTGGATGAAAGTGTGAATCCCTGTGATGACTTCTATCAGTTTACATGTGGAAATTTCCAAAAAGAGCAACCTATCCCGGATGACAAAGGTTCTTTAACTTTAATGGGAAGTCTTACCGACAAATTAGTGGAACAACTTCGTGAGGTGTTAGAGGATAAACAAGCTGCCGAATCTTTGTCACATTCTGGGATTCTTGTGAAGAATGTATACGACTCTTGCATGAACTCAGGTATATACATAAATTGAGTTGCATTAAGAATTAATTATTACTAACCACGGTGAACGAACACTTTTGTCAATATACAAAATTCTTTCAACAGATCTCTTGGAGGCCCAAGGTATCACCCCTATGGTCAATTTGCTCAAAACTTTTGGTGGCTGGCCAGTAATTGAAGGTGAGAAATGGAATTCCAAAACAGCTCCAAGCTGGCAGAAGACTGTAGCAGACTTTCGCAAATCTGGACTTGCGACAGATTACTTGTTAAAAATATCCGTTGCACCAGATTTAAAGAACCCTAGTCTTCGTATACTCAGCGTAAGTAATATACATTTTGGTTTTAAAACATTAAACGCGTCATATTTTTTTTATTTGAAGTATTTGCATGTAATTCAATTTACCTTACGCATAATGTAGGTAACGGAACCAATATTGGCGTTCAGTCGGGAACAACTTCATAACCCTATATTTCTTGATGCGTACCACAAATACCAGGTAAAATGCCACTAAATTAAACTTTTATCGTATTTTTGTCACATGAAAAATAAATTCATAATACTTTTATTAAATAATTGGCAGGTTAAAGTTGCCGTTTTATTTGGTGCTAATAAAGCTCAAGCTGAGCAGGAAATGGCAGAAGTGTTTCAGTTCGAGAAAACTCTTGCAAATGTAAGCTGCATTATATTATATTTCTTTAAACAGTAATGCTAGTGATGTGCATTTCTTAACATTATACTTAATACTTCTAGATTTCAATTCCACGAGAGCTCGCTCGTAGTCATCCACTCA
>JAANSN010004457.1:0-10034 GCA_036850665.1 Dicranocentrus wangi | reverse complement strand
GTGTTAGTAAACAACCCAATCAGCACATATGATGAATCCATGTATCCCCTTTTCGGTGTGACATTTAATTTGGAGCAGTATTCGCGTTAGTTTAATGGCTTGGATGGATAAACTACTGGTATCTTGGTTATTCCTACTCGACAGTTTGATGGCGGAAGCATGTTTGTTCTTTTTGTTTAGTTTACACCAAATCAATCTGTCTTTAGTATGAACCTCACTTAGAGAGAAATTAATTGTAGCATCTTTTTGTCGTGGATTACTAGATAAATGGATTCCAATTGCACACAAGTCCTGTAAAACATTAATTTAAAATGCTCGTCATTGTTTCCTGTCAAATAGACAAAGGAACAGGGTCTGTGTGTGGTCATATCCCGGCGTAGTATCACTAGTATCCTCAACTGATGATGTAATTAGCAAATAATTACACACTCGTGGTGAATCACGGTAAGACAGGGAAGCCTAAAATGTGTAGTAATACTCCCATGCATGTTGACTCGAATGTGTCACTCGCCTTCCGGTTTCCGTTCTCGTTCATCATCTCAATTTGTACTAATAAACGTTACGTCATAAAAAGATTCCTTTACCGGAGACCGTGCCTTTCTGGGGTAAATGTATTAAGAAGACTGACGGACTGACCACATCGCAAAAGCATATTGTAGAGGTGTCGCACATCTCTAATTGTGAATTGCATAACAGTGGCAAGGTCATAAGCGGCATAATTCTACTGAAGTAAGCAAGGTCGAAATTCATTTTTTGTAACTTTGGATGATTGATGAATGATTTGGAGCGTAACAGCAGAGTGGAATTACTACAAGATACAGAAATATCTTACCAAGGATAATTAGGTGTAGCAGTTGAAATGCAGTGTACACCGGAAATGTAGTTTTGAAAAATGGAACCCAAAGTTAACGTATTCTGTACTTTTTGTAACTGAAGACTAGGAGTGTAACAAATAGTGTCGACGCACCTGTATGTACCCTAGATATTTAGGTATTACTGGACAATTGTCGTATGGATATGGAGTGAGGCAAGATCTGTACCATGGATTAAGAATTGAGGAAATGAAAGATTGAGACCACAAATGAATAGCAATTTGAACCTTCCAAAAAATCGAGTTTTAAAAGGCTAGGATTAGTGCAAAAAATATATTCAAATGTCCGACTAGATTTTGTACTGCCTTTCACCAAGTAAAGCAATGGGTTTCTTCTTCTCGGGAAACTGGATCTCGTCCGTAATATTTTTCAGTTATTTTCCTTAAATTAAGATATAGAACACACATTCGCTGACTGAATTAGCGTGAAAGTGACTATATATTCCGGTTATTGTCTCAAATTGCTCAGGTGCTTAATGTCACAACTTGACGTAGCAAATGTAAACTGATACATTTTGTCGTCTAGCTTGAAAGAATAGTTCACACCGTGTAAACTAAAGAATGTAATATCTGGAGGTTATTTTTCCAAATCCTATAATACACTGTTCCTTATCCGCTTGCTCAGAATTTGCAAGAAAATAATTTTGTATTTACCAATGCCCTGAATAAGAATACACACTAATTGAGCCATTTCCCTCTTCCAGTTTGGTAAGTCTATATGTTACGAAAAATGTATTGAAGAGGAAGTGTGATAAGACGAACAACGGGTTTCACTTAAAAACGCGTATACACATAGTTGCCTGCGCGTGAAAAGTGTCTAGCCGAACAAGATGTATTACAAAAAGCAAGAGGATGATAAAAAAGTGGAAGAGAGAGAGAGAGAGAGAACCCTTGGAACGTATTAATTCGGCTGCCACACCTGCGAACAAATTTGGGAAAAGCGATAATGGAGAGGAGAGGAGCAACGTGATTGTCGGTGGTAGGTAACAGAAAGAGTAAAAGTGGACGAGCGAGGAGGTGACATAAAAGTCCAATTTGTAAAGTCAACAACAATCAGGAGAGAACAAGTCACTGAAAGAGACGATGATGGGGCCACCACCACCATCACCACCTACTATATAGATACCTTGTTTGATGATCACAAGGTTTTCCTATTTATCAGAGGAGAAAAACAGCTACACATAATAATAATAATAATATTTTCCCCGACTGTTTGACGATTCGATTGCTTTTTTTCTCTTCTCTCTCTCAATTCTCTTTCTTATTGCTTGGGTTGGGTTCTATCACCACCACCACCACCACCACAATAATAATAAAAAGAGACACCTTTTTTTCTGGTGACTTCAAAAAAAAGTTGTGCTTGTTCGGCGTATCTCGCGTCGTTGGTCCCTCTATAAACTAATCCTTATCTTGCATTGTTTTCTCTCTGTGTGTTTTATGACCAAAAGATTGTGGACCACCCGGCACATATACACCCATCCTCTGTGTCATCGCCATTACACAACATTTCTATTTGTCACACACACTTTATGCGTGCTTAGACGTAATTGCTATTAATCCGATCGATGATGTGTGCGGTAATCATATAAAAAAAACTCTTGTGCTCTTGTTCTCGTTGATCTACTTTCAAATATTACATCTATTCTTGTGCATATATTGAAACCGGTCACTGAGTCACAACTGTGCGAAATTATATATATATGACCGCTTCCAAAACAAAAAGTTTCCTGAAAAGAAAAATGGAATTTACAGGAGAAAAAAATAGTTTTTTTTTATTTAAAAGCCCCTTTGATGTGTATAATGTGCTCCAAGGCATATGAAAAAAAACTGTGATTTTCTTTCAACTCAATTTTTTCATCCTGCTCTTTGATCCTACTCGAAAAAAACGCATATTTTTTGTGATATGGTACACGTTATGTATGCGATTCTTATCAAGTCAATAAATTTCTGACCACCCTGAAGAGATGAAGACGAAGAAGAAGAAGAAGAAGAAGAGAGAGGAATTTGTTATAAAAAATGAGATGCATGGGTTGTGTAGGCTGGTGGTGGTGGTGGAACGAGATGAAGAGAAAATGACGACGACGAAGACGACGACAACGATTCACTTCATGTTCTTGTTAAAGACGCTTGTGTGAGCGTGTGCATGTGCTTATGGCGTTTTTTCTTCGCATATACGCCCATTTCCCACGGATTATATACGCTTCATTCTATACTACCCTGTGGTTTTTAAGGGATTTTTTTTCTTTTTTTTTACTCGCAACACCTTATATACATATACTCGAGGGTATAACCATCTTCTTATAATGCACACACTTTTAACGTGTTTTTTTTTCAATCCTTTTTTTCCTGTTGTTATTTTCTGATGGGGGATACGTACAAAAAATAACACTTTTTCAGGTGATCTCTTGCAGCAGAGGTGAGCGTTGTTATTGTTTCTTCATGGTTTGTTGTAGATTATGTGGGGGTATTTTGAAATATCGTGCTTTCTACAGTGGAAATTTTGACCCATTACACGAGGATTGCCCCGAGTAAAAGTTTCCCCGATCCAGATTTAGAAACGACTATTAATTCCGTGTTCGGAATACAGACCATCGTACTTGTCTTGTCTATGCTTTCCATGAAATTTTGCAATGCATCTGCTCGGGTAAACTTTTAGTACGGGTTAATCTCCTTATGAGCTTTCTCACGGTTGAAATTTGCCATATATTGCTAACATATATGCTATTTCATGCGTTTTCAAAAGTTTTCAATAATTTTATTATCCTGCTAATTAGTTACACACTTGTAGTGCGCTTTTAAAATGAAACGGAGGAGTAGGAGGTAGGATTCCAACATTAAATATCCAAACCAAGGAGTCGTTAGAGTGCGTAGTTGGTAGCCCACCTGTGCGAGTGGCTAGAGAGAAGAATCTCTGTGTTGTTGTGTGTATTATGAGGGAGGTAGATGGATGCATTTAGAATGCCACTTGTTCCGAGATGAGCACGACTGTGTTGTTGTTGATAATGTACCACCACCGCGAGTGTAATAGGGATTTATAAAAAAAATATGGTAAAAGGGCATATAAACGGTTGGATTATTGGATGTATAAGGACTTCAACAATGGGGAGTATATAAAAAAATGTAAATCTTTTTTTTTCCAAGATTTCTTTTTAAAATGCATGCTGATAATTTCTGTCGTGTGCCTGCGTGTGTTTTGTATGCGTCTCTTGGAATCTTGATGCCTTTTCTTCACTCCTTTCATCATCATCATCATCATCTTGATGGGGTTTGTGTTATTCATGCATATCAACGACATGTCCTTTTGTGACTCACTTCACCACCACCACCATCACCGCCGTCATTAATGATTGTCGTGATATGTGATGAAGAGTGATATGATAATGGTGATGATGGTGTGTGCCTTTTGGATTGTATGAGACGCGGGGCGAACTGAGATCGGGGGTATCTGAACATGATAAACATTTATAACTCCTTTTCGTCCACCCATTTTATATGAGATTTTTTATGAAGTATGTTATGCGAGTAAATAAGTAAATTCATCGTTTCATCATCATATTATTTTGGTAAGATAAATCTCTCATCCGCTTTATATACAGAAACAGGTAGAGATGGAGCAGTCGTGTGTCTGGGTATTTACATCACTGAATTGATTTACAATTTGTTTTTTCTTTTTTCCTTCTGAAAAAAACAAGAGATCAATCGTGTTTATACAACTAAACTATCATAATAATAATAATAATATAATAATATTTTGTTTACACGCTACTACTTTTTTTAGAGGATAAACTAACTACTTCAAGAAAAAATTTGATTTTGATTGTAAACTTACACGTCACGACTATTTATTGGTTTTCATTTGAATAAACTACTAAAATACATACCACAAATAATAAACACACATACACGCACTGGTATTATTAAGTTTGGTGGGGGAGGGTGGTAAACAGGTTTCTGGTTCTTCTTTTTTTTTGGGGAAAAGGGAGTATAAGTAGAGTGCACTACCACCATGGGGGGTATTTCTGGACACTTTCACGAGCTCCTTTCGATTTATTATTATTTTTTTGCTATTATTATTATTTTGCGATCTCTTCTGGGTCCCTCACTTTTATACACACCCGATACTTACTTTTTATTTTAAACGGAAAAAATACAGGAGGATTAAGGAGTCTCTCTCTCTTCTGCTCTCTCTCTCTCTCTTTCTTTTGACTTTTCTTTCTTTTTATATATTTAGCCCTTAATTATATTTTATATCATTATTATACTGTTTTTATATATTGAACCGTGTGCTGCTTTCATCTTTTGGGATCTTTTACTATTTTTACTGTCCTCGATCGATGTTCTCTCGCTCCATCCCTCGCTGATCAGTAGCATGATGAGGAGGAGGAGGTGGAGGATGAGGACGACCCTCCTGGGGAGTGTTGAGACCTGATAATAAGAATATCCCAATAAGACACAAATTCGTTAGTCTTTTTCTTTCTTTCTTATTCGCATGCGGGGGTTTTGGGGCAGGCTGAGATTATGCGTGAGAAATCGTGGATTTGGAGTGGGTGGATGGGGGTGGAAGTGATTACGAGCGATTGGGGATGAAAGTATTATGGGGATTTGGAAATGAGAGAATATTTTGTATAGGTAATTTACCTGTGCTGTCTCATGAGGTCCCTGCTGCGGAATCCGCCCTTTCCGCAGACATCACAAACAAACGAGTCTTCGAAGTGACTTCGCTCGTGGATCATGAGGTTATAGGACTTGTTGAATCTCCTCTGGCAGAACTGGCAGTAGTACTCCCGGTGGGACGAGGAGGAAGAGGACGAGGACGATCCACCCGTGTACTGGTGGTGGGTCGCAGTGGCCGTCGCTGCCATGTTGTACGCGTTGTTGAAGTGGTTTGTCACGTTGGCGAACGCGTGACTGCTGTTTCGGTAGTTTGCGCGGCTTGACGGGCTGTAGTAGATACTCGTTCTGGAGGAACTGGG
This sequence comes from Dicranocentrus wangi, assembly GCA_036850665.1. Lineage (NCBI taxonomy): Eukaryota > Metazoa > Arthropoda > Collembola > Entomobryomorpha > Entomobryidae > Dicranocentrus > Dicranocentrus wangi. Next base: position 4,190 of record JAANSN010004457.1, on the reverse strand, counting down.
CGCGGACGACGACGATGAGGAGGACACTCGCGATGAGGATGAGGGCGTTGTTGGAATACGCATATTATTGTTTTGCACACTTTACAGAAATCTGTTTTTTTTAAACTCACTTTTTCACACTTTATTTGGTTGGGTTTTAATTATTTTTTGCACTAATTATAAAAGTGCTCACACACGAAATGCTTTATTTTTTCTTCGGATAAAGTACTCCAAGTATCTTGTTTGACTTGTGTTGGTGTTGTGCACGAGGACAGGGTAAACGAGAGATGTTGACCGAGTGAAAGGTAAAACTCGAATGGGGATATATGCGGATTGTCTGACGATGGATGGATGAGCAGAGAGCGGATGGATCATCATCAGCATGATCATCATGCCTTATTCCCCATCTCTCTTTCTTTCCGTGTCTGTGTGAGATCCTCCTCGCTTATGGGCTTGTGGGATGATGATGACGATCGACTCCTTCACTTGTGCGTTCTCTTGTTGTGCCTTGTGCGGGGTGCGATATTATTCTTACTTACTACCATAATAATCATATCCTATCCTTTCCATCCACCACCACGCTACACGCTTAACGTTTCTTTGCAGATTTTATGGATACATACTGCACCACCGTCTTGGTTATCCTCTGCGTGAACATTTATGGATTCTTTGCAGCTTTTGCTTGTTTGCAATTTTTTTCAGGGATTTCTTGTAATTAGTTGGCTTCTATTCAATGTGAAATGATCGGGTCAGTTGGGACTTTAATTTTGGTGTTATTGCAGCGTTAAATTATTTTAGGTTTCCAAACTGATCGAAACACGTTATCAATATTACAATCTTGATCAACGTGTTCCTGCCGATGGACTTTTTTTTACGTAAAGGGGAGATTGAGCAAATATAAGGTTTAGCTCTGACATGAAAAAAATAAAAAACAAAAAAGATTCGTGTGTGTGTCGAGTAATTGGTTTGGATGTACCTTTTTTTCTTGAGGGTATATTATAAGACATTCCAGAAAGGTGAAAAAGTTCACGTTACCCCACATGCACAAGATGAGAAGAATGTCTGTGCAACTCTGGCTGGTGTAGTCAGTCGGTGAGAGAGAGAGAGAATCGTGAAGGCAAGATACCCCAAAAGACCCAAAAAAAATCAACCCTGTGGTGTATAACAACGTTTCTTTCCAGCCCACGCAAAATGTGTTTATAAAAAAAGCGTTGGAATATACACACAAAACATATATCTCAACACACGCTCGACATTTTTTTTTCTCACTCTCTCGATATACTTATACTACTTTCGTGTAAGTGTGTATATAAAAAAAAGATGATTATGAACAAAAAAGGATCGGACACACGATGACGGTATGTCGGATGCACCACACGGAGTAGTCGAGTGTGTGTACTACGTGTGCATCCACTAAAACTCAAGGGTATATCCATCGTCAGTTTTTTTTAACTTCTTCTTCTTCTTGAGGATCGTCTTCTCTGAGATCATGTACTCAAGAATTTTCGTGTTTTTTTTTTGTTATCTCTTGCATTTTTTAGGTGTTATATGGATAATGCCGAGTAGTTGTGGTACAGTCTGGGAGGAGGCACTTGATATTATTATTATTATTCTTGGTATATATATATGTGTATATGGAGAGAGACAAGACCTAGACTGCTCTGTTCATGTTTTTTTTTGTGAGAACAAAAGACACACAAGCGCATATGAGTATATACTCAAATGCATATATATATACCCGCAAACAATACAACAACTCCTTCTTTGATCATTACCATCATAATTTTAAGGGCGTGTGTAAGTTTTACTGAAACGAGTTTTTTTTTTCTGTGTGTGTGCTCTTTTCTTACATATACTCGGTACGAACAAAAAAGTACTTGAACATCATCATGATGATGTAGGAGAAAAAAAAGAAAGAAAAGATTCTCATGAAGGAACGAAACGAATATATCCAAAAAGTCTTGACCTTTGACATTTTTCGTTTCTTGTCTGCTTGAGAAAAGGTTTTTTTTTTCTTAAATCTTTTTTTTTCTCCTTCTTTGCTCTTTCTTCATCCCTCATCACCAACGATCATCGTGATGCTCATCATCATCATCATCATCGTCGTCATTTGGGGGAAAACTCATGTATATGATTATGATGGAATGATGATTCGTGTGTGTGTATGTGCTCTTGTGATGATCTCTGATGGTTAGTTGGTGGTGGTGCTCCTGCACCAGACTGTGGGAATCCGAAACACACGAACGACGAACGACCGTCATTATTATTACGATCCTTATGAGACGTATATATATTTTTTTTTCTTGCGTTTTGGAAAAAAGGGTGTTTACGAGAGACTCTCTGCTGCTGGGGTGGTGTACGTACGTCGTGTGTATATGCGGATCATCGGGGTTTTGAACAACACTCACTCACTCACTCTTTTTTTATACACATTCCTATTAGGGGTCAAGAATTTGAACTTTTTTTTCTCTACCTTCGGGGTCCGCTTTTTTTATCAGCTTTTTTAAAACAGCGTGGGAAGGTGAGATGAAGAGAGAGAAACTCCAAAACGTATTTATAATATTATTATATGCTCTCTTTTGGTCAGTATGGATTTCTACGGAATTTTTTGGGGAAAATATGTGTGCTTGCTTTTTTTCTTATTGGCCTCGGGTTCATTTTTTTGGGGTGATATTGGGTGATCTGTGGGAGAACACCTCGGGGATTATCACTGCTATGCTGTGTGCTTTTTGTTGGGTGTGTGCGAATTGTACGGGGTTTTTTGGGTTTGATTCCTTTGGGGTGGGATGACACATTTCGCTATTTCGCTACTGTTTTTTTTGTATATTGTTGCTGTTGTGCATGGGAAAAAGGGGATGGCTTCTGTGTGCGGAATTTAGGGATGGCTTTTGGGTTTGCGTTTGGGTCGGTTTTGTGAGAGAGAGAGGGTGAGTTCTACTACTACTACGTGTCTTCTTGATGATGTTTTGAGAAGTTGCGGATACTGGGAAACTGGTCAGCGGCGGGTACAGTGCGGATACCTATGTATAATATTATTGAACCCAGTCGAGAAAACCAATTTTCTAGGTGGCGACATCCACTCCGTCGGGGGAAAATACTTTAATCGTGTATATACCCTTTTTCTGAGCTAAAATTAATTCTTGCATACAGGGTAGCCGGTTCTCACAAGTTTTTTTTTGAGGGGTTCTTCTTCTGGAAACTGCCGTAATTTGTTTTGGTTTCTTCTTGTGAGCTACTTGGGATCGGTCCGTATCTGGCTCCCTTGGCGCATAAGCACTTTTATGTGTAAAACGTAAACATTTTACTCGATGAATAGCTCATTTGTATTATATATTATATTGGAGTAAATGTGGGGGTTTGCGGTTACGATAATTCGTTTACCGTGAATTCAGGGAGTTGTAATAAAAATAATGTTATTTTTTCATCTAGTCGGGTTTGTTTGGGTTAGAACGAGACTTACGTATATCGCAAGTATCGGTTAGAGACGGTGTGTTTGAAAATTGCCAAGTTATGCCAAATTCACAAGATCATTTTCTGCCTCCACATATTTTAAATTGCTGCGTTTGTACGTGAGCTAGTGACTGACGCAGCGAGCTCGTGTGCTACTAATTGTGAATGAGTGTATGTATTCTACAACTTTAATAATAAATTTAATTAATTTAATTCGCATTTACGTTTAAAAATGACAATCATCAATGACATAATGGGATATATGGATTGCATTTAAGACATTGATTTGATTGAATCATTGTAGATTTAGTCCGGTTGTACATGTCACCCGAAAACTTTGCGTTTACTTCTCAAAGAGTTGACTCACTGATTTTGATAATGCAATCGGCAAACGCCCCACTTGTATCAAAAAATGCCTTTGTAATGCGAATGCGTAATGCTGACTTTTCGTGATGTGTTGTTGATATTAATTATTTGTTGATTTTTTACAAACAGGGTTTCACAAAACTACATGCTGCTACAAAAAGGTTACACAATGTTCGAACGGGAAATTTATGTAGAGACTCGGACATTGTATGTGTATGTATGTATGTATTGTCTTTATTGCAGGCCCAGTGGTCCATTGATTTAGTATATAATACAAAAAAAATATAGTGATACATAGTAGCGCATTTTCATTGCAAAGATGATACAGATATGAGAGTCTTAATATCATGATGATAGGTCCACTTGCTCCACTTTGATGGTTCACGAACAGCTTT
>JAANSN010004456.1:0-15017 GCA_036850665.1 Dicranocentrus wangi | reverse complement strand
CGTTATGACCAAGGAGAGACCAAGCAATTAGAGATATCAGTACTACAGGAGACAATAAAAGGCGTGTGAAATATGTCACCCGTCCAGCAAGATTGTTTGTATTTATTCTTTCCCTAGAACCTGGAGGACTTGCCAGTTTAATTTCACTTATTCCCAGGAAGTGTGGCTATATTAATTTCAACTCCACTTTATATCTGGCAGCTAACACAATCACTTCTGGAAACCCAATAATTTAACATTTCCTCCTACATTCCCGACTTGTTACAATGGAAACTTAAAAACGTTTTACTCACCACGCGTTGGCTTCATTTGAATCGGAAATTGGCGACTGGATAGCAATATTGTGCTTGTTTCAATAGGAACGGAATATTTTAATATTCGCTCAATTGATTTAGTTTCAGTAGTTTCTTGAAAGTGAGTCCATTGAGCGTATGCGGCAATAATATATGTCTTGATAAGATATTCGTCCAACATAAATTTAATGGTTATTATGAAAACAGAAAGCTGTTGAAACCGTTCGTAGTTTTCGTGAAAGCATTACTAGCAAAGATATATTAAACGTCCCAGTGCGGATGTTTTAGCTTTTGTGTTTAGAGAATACAAAATATACCGGGTATCTAAGGTGATCAGGGTTTCATCGGGGATTTTAGAACCAATGGATACCAGTACCATGTAGATATTGTGCAACCTGCCTGTTATGAAATCCTCCTGGTGAGCTTGAAAAAAACCTTGAAAGCTTCTTGTGCTGCGAAAACAACTAATTTCTTTGAAAAGTTTGATTGACAGACTAAAAAGACTAACCAATTATCCTTAGTCTGAAACGTCAATCTGTTTTAAAGTAGAACACGAGAAGGGCGTGTAGAAACACTGGCGTGGAAGAAATGGGGCATTTAAACTGACCATTATTATCCATTATCCAACAACAAAGCCATGCTTTTCACAATCAAAAATATTACACGGTACTACTGCCCCTTTTGATTTGCTATGGCCTGAGCATTCTAGTGCCCAGCCATATACAATACAGTTAAGAGTAAGAAATGAATTAGAAACTAAAATAATTCATTAAGACACCTAAAAGAATAATCAATTCCAAGATTATATAATATGTTTCAGATTTTCTTTCGAACCTAACAAAATTGCTTTCAGTTGACAAGATTTGGTGAAGTGAAGGTGAACTTGAAAAAATTGCACGGTACGAAATATTTCAGTATTTGTGTTTGCGTGGAGAAGCTGCTTGCTTGCGTAATAGATTCAGAGTAAAGTGAACACAATTTTCAACCATAAGAACCCACCGAACCCACAGTCGAATTCACAAAATGAGTTGTGTTGATTCGATTCTCGGAATACTATTTGTAATCTGTATTTTACTCCAGCACTCAACTGTAGCAGAAGAGAATTGCCATGATTCTCCTTTCAGAAATCAATTTTTCGGTGTAGTGCTACAGAAACCAGAGCAACATCAATTATATTTTAGTGGTTTAGCCCCATGCTTTGCACTTACCAAATTAGCACACGAAGCAATCGTTATTACACTCGATGCAGAACGTTATATAAATTCAACATACATACCTGTGAAGAGTCCCGTCTCCCGGCATTCCAGACCATCAGACGTAATAATTCAACGTGCAAGCGGCTCAATCAACAATCTTGAATCCTTATACACATTTTATGATTTTCAAAATTTCGTGTACCTTCCTTCTCACCATTATTATTTGGATTTGGAATGCCGACTTGCCCATTGGGTCTGACAGACTCGCAACACTTTTGGAAAATTTGCCGTGTCTGAAGCTTGTCCTGCAATTGAGTCCGGTTTGCTTCAGTCTGTTTGCGGTAAATGCATTTGGACTTTTAATACCAGAATCGGGAACAAATATTTTGCCAAGTTGGATTCAACACCCACTCGCTACTCACCGGCAACTATTGAGGAAAAGCAACCTCAAGCCTTTTGCCAGGATATTAGGTGCGTATAGCGGCGAGTACCTGAAGAAATACAAAAATCGATACGAATGCAGCAAAAGTTTGATCTACCGAAGTAGGGACACAGAATATTGCCGCACACACATAATGACTCCAATTACATTTTCGGAGGTACACAACATGAGCGTTGAACTTGTAGAAGAAACCATTGAGCCAAGTGCCCAGAATCAATTTTTAAGGGATCACATTTTTTATTCCGACTTTTCTATTGTGGGTAAGTATTTCAAATCGGATTCCCAATTCGTGGGCTATTCAAAGGATTATGTGGTGTACTGCGTGCCGCGTGTCGACAAATCAAAATCGTTTTACGAAGAGTCTGTGTGGCTTTTCATATTTGATGAGTTTCCCTGGTTGCCTGCCATTCCGGCAATTGCGATCTGCGTTGGCATGGCTGCCTCTTGCGAAAAGGGGAAATTGCTTGATATGGTTAGTAGCTTGCGCTACCACTTGGGTTACCTCCTCAGGCAAGGGTTTCCCAAAAGACTGTTTACGAAGCGGCTACCCCTGTTTGCAATACTATCACTGGTAGGCATGTTCTTTGCTCTACTTTACGAAAACAGTATTCTCAGTGTCGTGATTGTACCAGTTGAACCAAGTCCTCCATTCGGTTCCTTAAAAGAATTTTTCAGAAACAAGTATAGACTCATCTTTAACCCAAAGATATCCCCATCGCTTGAGGAAATGATAAAAAATCGTATTAAGAATTTGAAATTTGACGAAAACAATCTGTTTTTCAAAGTGGAAGGGGCCTGGATGATTCCAGAATATGCCGCACAGTTTTCATTTGGAAACCAGAAATTGGGATTTGCAGCCGCTGCTTTTTGGGTGGAAAGCGACAAGGTTTTAACAGAGGCAGACATATTAAGAGTAACGTCGGATGCAGCAATCTGTCACCACATTCCAGAGGCGGTTACATTTCAAATGACGTTTTTGCAAATTTGTACTGTTAACCGATACTGGATTAAGCAGACTCTGCTTGTCATTGAAATGTCTGGACTGGATGACCACTGGAACAACCAAGCTAGATGGGTGTACATGCTGCGAATGCGAATTCTTAAAGGTGTGTCGCCGCGGTTAGGATCCGATGATAAAATAACTTTGGAGAAACTTGCGTTTGTTTTTGTGGGGGTTTTTGTTATTTTTGCAATAGCTTTCTTAACTTTGCTTTTGGAATGGGAATGCGGGCGACGTAGAGTTAGAAAAGTGCAAATGGTTGACAAAGAAACTATAACTGAATCAGAAATAATGGTTCAAAATAGTAATTTGTAAGCTTGGAAAGTTGCCCGAGAATTTGTTTTTCTTAAACGAGTTAGTAGTAAAGATTTTTACACTGAACTTGTGCTCTTCAAAAGTGTTGTAATCAACGGCAAAATTTGCTTGAACGTGTTTGCACGCTGTTCCAAAAGAACTTTTTCAAATTTTTGGAACTTTTTTTTTGATATTGCCTTAAACGTTTCCGACATTTTTCGAAATCTTTGAATGTTTTCTTTCGCGCTCACCAAAAATCCCCGGAACCAGGTTCTCAAGCTGTAAAAAATTACGGACCCAGACCCCGGCTGGCTTAAAAATTTTCACAGAAGGAATAGTTTAACATGTATGGATTTTATTGCTATTTGAAAAAATTTATTGCTATTTGGTGTGATGGCCATGTAATAATTAAATATTAAACGTACGAGGAGCCGAGTTTCTCCACCTATAGTTCGGAGAACTAGCAATGTTCTAACGTACTTAACATAACATGGCATAATGCTCGACGTGTCCAGGTACTGATGCTGCAGCTGCTGTGACTAAACCAGCTTCAATTACGGAAATTAAATATCCAAAACAAATTAAATATTAATCAATGTCAATATCAATATTAAATAGTATTGCTAATCTGCCTGGGAGCAGCAAGCGGAATTATCGCGCATATTTTTGCCAGAAAAGCAGCCAAACAGCCACTTGGTCCGGGAGACACGTTTGGGAATCTCATAATGATCATGCCACTCCTCCTCACCCAGGGCACCAACCTAATCCACAAATGTGAAATCCTCTGCGGGGCTTGGATTCTGGTCATGATCCTCCTGAAGGAGCTGTAGAACGAGGGAAGAACAATCCAGGAGTTGGCCGCCCCTCTATCAAAATTCAAAATGGAAGAGTTCCATCAACTTGTCTAGAACAAGCTCACAATCTACTCTGACCAAGTCGAGGATTCAAGCGAGGAGAGCCATACTGGGAAACTTGTCAAGAGTGTTGTTGGATGGGACGCGTTTCAAACCATCAAACTAGGCGGGGGCCTTCCCCCCAACTCGATTGTTACCGAGTTGGACGCTTACTTGAGGGCTGAAAACTATGGCAAGTTTAGTGAAGCCATGACAACTCAACTACTCCAAGCCGTGTATCGACCACGTGGGATTGAAGAACGGAGAAATATGACTCAAGACGGATATTACTTGAAACTCCTCACAACGCGGGCTCGGCGGGTTGCCTATACTAATGTGCACCACAAAATTGTGCACATGTACCATGGTCTAATCCGAATGGGGAGTCCCCAGGAGCACATTTCAGTGAGCAAGCAAGGTTTTGGAAGCACATTTCGCAATTTCCACAGTTCCGAAATGTGCCATTTCCAACCCGAATATTCTTGACCAGGTTGCGCTCCCCCTTTCATTCGGGAATTGCAGAACTTTGGGATAAATGGATGGACAGTGTCCACCTGGAATGACACGGTTAGTGCTGCTGCTGCTGCGACAGTAGTTGTTGGTCCTCCTCACAAACTCTCCTTGAGGGATACTATACTCGTCGTGTTCTACATGCTCTTGTCCCTATTATTCCTTGGCTCCATTACCGTCTATCTTGTTGAAGTCCGGAGGGAACTGAATCTAATATGTCGAGCTGCTGTCGTTGTGTTGGGCAACGGTGGAGACACAACGGACATTGTCATTCGTCGTCGTCGTCAGAAAGTCCTACCGGTGGTGGAGGAGGTACTTTCGGTTGATTAAAAAACTCACTCGTGGATGAACAAAATGAATGATGCTTATACCCTTGCGTGCAACAAATAATATGCCAGCTTTATTTTGCTTTCAACGTTGAGTGTAGGTTCGGTTGTACACCTAAAACTAAATAGCTAAATGTATTTATTATGATACTTACAACTACTTAGTTCATTCTGGGAATAGTGTTTAGCTAGTAACTTTTATGGTAGGGATACCCAGCTAAAACTATGTGTCACTCTCATTATTCGTACAATCCGTAATAAAAATGTATTCAATTTGATTTGGCATCCATCTATAAACATTATTATCTGCAAGCAATTAATGGTCCGAGTAATTACAGCATGTTAATCACCTGGATAGGTTTCATGTAATTTTAATTTTTTTATCCCCTTCCGCATTCGTGGCTATAATCCTCTCCCGTGTAAGCAGAAAAGATCAATATCAAACAAAACATTTCCGCCGCTGCTCCTCATGATTATATTGCTAACTAACACTAACTGCTACCAGCCCCTGCTTTTGTACAACGTCGGCAATGGCGGACAAGATATGTGCGTATGGGTTTGAAAACTTTAACGGAAAAATAGATAGCTCAAACATCCGTGGATTTCATTATTACTTCCAAAAAATTATTTAGTGTGATGGACATTTAATAATTAATTATTAAACGAAGCCGCGTTCTAGCATGATTAGTTGAGATAACCGACAATGTGCATAACACGACATGACAATGATCGGAACACGCTAGAATTTATTTTGTTTTATGCTTAACGTGTCCAGCCAGGTACTGTCACTAAAAAAACTAGTTTTAATTTTCAATTACGGAATTAAAATATCCGAAAACAAATTAAATATATTAATTTATAGATTTTCAATGAGCCCCACCTTCCAAAAAAGTTTCCTATTCCGTCCATGCTAAGCCCAATGAAATTCCTCTTTTTGTGTCATTTAAAAACCATGGGGATAATCCCACAATGTGTTTTTTCTTCAAGACCAAGCATTTAAAACAATACGGGTGGATTCCACACTTTTCCATTAATTAGCACACGACACGCCAGGTTGTTTTAATCATCGTCTCACTAGAGGTTTCACTCCAACCAATCCAACTAGATTACATTAAGCTGATTAAAAAAACTGCCATAAAACAGATTAAACATTAACCCATGGGCTTCCTCTCTCAATATATTCTCAAATGTCTTCAAAGCTCTCGTATTCCGTCCATGTTGTGCCCAGGCAAACTCATGTGTTTTTTTTCGTCATTTACAAATGGTGGATTTAAGCCCCGTAATATATTTTCTATTCACAGAACAAACAACACTAAGCAATACGTGGCTTTTTTCCTCACTTTGAATATTTAAAGACTTGACAACTGTGCCTTCTTCTCATTTCAGCTCTGCACTCTGCCCGCGTCAGTCGTTGATTATTAGAAATCTTGAAAATTAGTATGCATTATATATAGGAATTAAAGGGATAGTTTCCGAAACGAAATCAAATTTTTGTCATTACAAATTTTTTTCAACCACTGGTAAAAAGACCGGTCTCCACCGGTTACCGACAGTTTGGCTATAATTCCGTACACTTTTGTCATTGTAGTTTTGTTTCTTTAAAACATGTCGACAATAATGGCACGCCTCATTTTTAATTTGGTTCCTTCACTGCTCCTTTTTTCCCAGCACTCCCCCGCATTTGAGCTCAATCCCAGAGAAAATCTTTTACAACTTGAAACATCGCTGCAGCCCTTGACCTTCCGAGGCTGCACCGTCCAACTAGTTGTCTTTAGACTCACGGAGCATTTTATGAAGAAGGTGAGTCTTTATTTATTAACAAAATTAATATATATTATGTATCGTGTTATCCGCTCTATAAATGTAACCAGCATGCTAAATAGTACAACTTCTTGCCTCTCTTCAGAAACAAGAACGGAACCACTTTGATCCAAATTACAGTTACGACTTTGAACTGGAACTACCGCGTTCCCTCCCTGTGGTTCTCACGGTGGTATCTCGCTACGGCCCCAACAACGACGACATGCTAATCAACGACAACAAGCTGTTCTTGCGGTGTCGCTCCTCATGGTCATGGCGAGAATATCCCGAACCTTTGTTTTTGCAAAGTAACCAGATCTCATTTCCCGGGATACTGAACCGCCGTCGTCAGGCTTGCTCTGTGCAGGTATTCATTCCTCCAAAATTCTGCGACAGAGAGTGGAGTGTAGAGCTTGGAGGTGACATGCTTACTACTAGACTTTCGGAACTCAGACGCCATGGGAAATCTCGGTATGTTGATGATGTGGATTTGATGATGGAAAAGACGGCCATGGTAACTACTGTTCCCAGAGTAAACCAATTCCAAATTCAAATTGTGCAGCCCTCCTTGTTCCACTCCTTCAACATTCCCAAAGTTATTCGGAAAGTGGAACCCTCGTCGTTATATGAGGGGTCGGGGTTTGCTACTTACGAGATGCGCTGGGATTTCATTTTCGGAGTTAACAAGATATGGCGGAAACAACCCTTGTCCAACCCGTCGTCCGCCCCTTTCACAAATCCAACAAAGCTGATTTTAGTCATGAACTACTCGCCTGAAGGTGGACTTGAAGGTAGTAGTGGCTCATATTATGTGTTTCCACATTCCGAAATTGAGCGCATTGCAGCCCACCACTTGACGCACTGCCCGCCGGGCTGGGTTAAGGAAAGCATTTATAAAATATGCAGGTTGCCAGTGTTTCGCAAATTTCCACTCGACCTGTTGTGGTACACTACCAAATACATCAACTGGGCACAAATCCAAAGTCTTGGATTTGGACATGGATTTGAGAGCACTTGGAAGCTTTTCGGTGGAAACGTACAGAGCATGAGATATCTTGAGGCACCCTATTTGAGGCATCCTTTGAGCGGGAGCTCGAGCTTCTCCTTGGAACTCGTACTTCTTGACGCCCTCTCCCCAAATTCGTCATTTGTTCAGGAGGATTATGGTCCTGCCGTACCAGGGCAGAAAAAAGTAGTGGAGCCAATGGCGTATCTGGAACAAATCATCCTTGCCAACTTGATGCCCATGGTTGAACTTGATGACTCCTTGGAAGCGTCTAGCTTCCTGTTCATTGCGAATCCTCGAAACTCAATGCACTTCATTTCAACTGCTGACATACATGAAACTGGAGCCCTGAAACTTGGACTTTTTGCAGCTTATGATTCAACCACCTGGATACTATTAATCTTGACTGGAGCTGCAAGTGGAGCCATTGCTCATGGATACTATGCAAGAAAAGCTGTTGCTTCTGCGAAGAAATATTCTCTCAGTCCGGGAACCACATTTGAGAATCTCACCATGGTAATGACGCTCCTCCTCGGACAATCCGTCAGCAACGTCGTCCTGATCAACAAATGCAGAATCCTTTGTGGGGCTTGGCTACTGGTGATGATCGTCCTGAAGGAGCTCTACGAGGGAAGAACCATCCAGGAGTTGACCGCCCCTCTTCCAAAATTCAAAATGGAAGAGTTCCATCACCTTGTCGATTACAAGATCACCATCTACTCGGACCAAATAAGCCAGGACTCCAAAAACGGCCTTACTACTGGAAACATGGCGCAGAGTGTGGTCGAGTGGGAGCTGTTTCAAAATGTTGCCCTCAATTCCATGGTAACTGTGCTGGATGCCTACTTGAAGATCGAAAACTGTGGAAAGTTTAGCCAAGCCATGACAACTGAGCTGCTCCAGTCCGTGTATCGGGCAGGTGGGGTGAAGGAGCGGAAGCGGATGTCTCAAACGGGATATTATTCGAAGCTCCTCGCAAGTCGGGGTCGAAATGCGTATGCAGCTGTACACCACAAAGTAGTAGAGATGTACCACGAGCTGGTCCGAATGGGGGTTCCCAAGGAGCAAATTACTTTAAGCAAAACAGGCTTTGGAAGCACATTCCGAAATTTTCAGTTTCGACGCGTGCCATACCCGACGCGAATATTCATGACAAGGTGGCACTCCCTCTTTCAGTCGGGAATTGTCAAACTGTGGGAGAATTGGTTGGGCAGGGTGTCCACCTGGCAGAACAAGGTTGATGCGGCAGCAGCAGCGGTTGTTGATGATGATGCTCCTCGTAAACTCTCGTTGAAGGACAACGTCATCGTCGTGTTTTACATTCTGCTCTCTCTGCTCCTTGGCTCCACGCTCGTGTTTCTACTTGAAATTAGAAAGTCTTTAGGGCTAACATTTCAAACGCTGCTAATATTACTGGTTAGTGGTTCTGACACTAACGTGGTAACAATTAGTAGTGTAAAACCGAACCCGAACGGGGATGACGACGGTGTGGATGGGCAAACTTGAATTTAGTAATAATATCATATCAAATATCACATCATCTAGATACCAAACCCTGATTTGTGTACATAATTAATCGTTAATTAAGGTTAATTAATTTATCTATTGAACAAGAACAATAAAGTTAGAGCCAAAGAATTTGTTTGCCAAATTACATTCAATACTGGAAAGGCTGTGAGTGGTTTTCCAACCCTCTGGGCCCACAGGAAGGCCCTAATGAGTCATATATCATTCGAAAGCTGGTGACATGTAGACACCAATGACACATATCCCAGGTCCTGATTTCGTTTGCTAATAGGAGATATGACCCAAAAATGGAATGTTAACATGCTTCCTTATGGGTACTTCTTTGCTTCATCTCTTCTGAAGTACAAGAAATTGAAACTTGGGATGTATGTCGTTGGTACCTACATGTGATTACCTTTCGAATAATATATGACTTATGAGGGCCTACTTGTGGGCCCAAACCCATTCAATGTTACTAATGCTTTAGCATGCTTACTTATGGGTACTTTCTTTCCTTCATATCTCCTATTAGCACACGAAATCGGGACTTGGAATGTGTTTCATTGCTGTCTACATGTCATTAGCTTTCGAAAGATATATGACTCGTTAGGGCTAACCCGTGGACCTAGATCGATGTTACTAAAAGTAACACTTTAACATGCTTATTTTTGGGTACTTCTTTCGTTCATATCTCCTACTAGCACACGAAATTAGGACTTGAGATGTGTGTCGTTGGTGTCTACATGTCACTAGCTTTCGAATGATGTATGACTCAATAGGGCCTAACTGTGGGCCCAGACCAATGTTACGACCACTATCAGCCTTTGGAAATTTGAAAGTCGAAAATGAAAGGAAATAAAATGAAATCAACAAAATGTTGAATAATAAAATTCGACTGCGAGTCATCACAACAGATAGTTGAAAATCACAAAATTTTTAATTACAATTAAATTAGTCTTATCACATCACACTGTAATTAATTCTGTTATTTTTGCCATGTTTACTTACAACTTACATGACGTATCACATCACCAGCTCTTCCCACTTCGCACTGACTGAACGGTCATCGGTTGACGGAATTAATTAATTTAGAGCCAATAATAAAAACGGCTGGCAGATAACAGGTCAACGGTCAACTTGTCAAAAATAGCTGACTGATGTGTCACTTTTATTATTACTGGTCCTTCAGTCCTTCCTTGTCTCTCTGACTGAAGTCCAAAAGAGGCCTTTTATGAAAAAATACAAGAACAAAAACTGTCGTCCTCGTCTCCGCAGTGGGCAGCGCACATTAATTACACTCTGCAGCACTGGCTGGTTTATATTGATTCCGACTCTCCAACACAATTCTTTTATCTTTCAAGTTTTTCTTATTCTTTTAGACCTTTTTTGCAAACTTTCATACATCACCTGAAAGTGAGGACGTTTTTTTCTCCAAAAGTGTGCATTGTTGCTCAAATGAAAGGTAAGAACAAAGCCGAGCGGATCAGCTTGATGGATGGATGGATATTAGCACGGATTCTATATAAAGACAAATGATGCAAAATAATATCCAGATATAATATAAATAACGATCAGTTAAACATCACTCACATTTTTTTTTTGTTGTGATTTGTGTTACTATGCACCAACTTAAACAGTTTCTTCGAGATTTATTAAACTGCGAAAGAGATACTCACTGACTGGAGAAAGGCTTTAACTGATTTTAACCAGTACATAGTTTATAACAACAAGTTTTACAGAATATCCTAACGAAAATACTTTCAATTCGTACTTTTTTTTACATATTATATACTCTCAGGAGTAATATTTAATAAACAAGGGAAACATTAGAACTATAATAAGATTTCTCAAAAAAATATTTAATTAAGGAATACAAAACCCAACGACTATATATCCACAAACGACTTATTCACGCCAAATGTTAGTTACAGTATCCCACATCCCCAGCCGTTTAGCCAAGTTGTTGTTACGGAGAACGCACAGAGGGACGCGATGAAAAAGTTCCTCCACCTGCTGCTCACTCAACTAAAAAAAGATTAAACGTAATAAGAACATTTTTTGCATTTTTATAACTGAAATGAGTTTTTTTTCTTTGCAAGGAATGCTGCTGTAACTGTCGAATAAATTTTAAAAATCTTACTTGAGCTTTAAGTTCCAAGTAGCAAAGTCGAGGTAGCTGGAACATTCCATGGAATAGCGACGCAAAAGTTAAATCCTGCTTACGATCCGGATATCCGAATACGCTAGCACACTTCAAGGAGCAAAGGTCTGCAAGAGAAATGTAGATATAAAACGTGATTATCTTCCTCTTACCCAAATTACTCGATCAATATATATATATATATATTACGTGATAGCAGTACATGTTTGCTTCACCATAAAATACCTCACCTCATTCACCTGCCACTGCATTATTACGGATATGGACATTGGGTGACAAACCTTTTAAATCTCTGATGCTCGCAGGGGGCACAGATGGCCAAGGGGAATCCCAACATCCAATAACACCCGCATCAGTGACCACGCCAAGAGGATGCTCCAATATTGTAAGTCGGCGAAGCTTGGTCCACTTCTGACAAACCAGTTGTAGTGCACAGTTTTCCAGAGGCATCTCCAACACTTCCAAGTTGGGCATCTGCACCGTCAACTGCAGGAGCTCCTTCAGCGTACACACTTTTGTGCAAACCAGTTCCTTCAGATCCTCACAAACAGGGAGTTCATCTTTATAGGGCTGCTTAACGCCGGTACTAGTACTAGTGGCCTTGTCAAAGCATATAAAATCCTTGGCTTCAGAAAATCCTGGCGGAACACTGACTCCCGAAACACGAACTACTTTCACGTTAGGAGCGTTTTTGAAAAACCCCATCCCTTCAAATTGTGCTTGGACCATGACGAGGGTATTCAAATTAGGGAAAATAACTCCACGTGGTAAAATCCCGTCGTCGGGAGTGGTGAACTCCACAACATCCAATCTTTCCAAACTGTTCTTTTGCTTTTCCAAAAGTTGGTAATACTCCACGCCTACAAGACTACTGTCCCCATTCCAGGATTCCCATTCCCATCCAAGTTTGAGTGATCGCAGCCGAATTCTTGTTTCTCCGAAAATCTTCAACACTTCCCGAACTACAACGTTGTCATCGGGCTGACGGTGTCTTTTTGATTAAAACGAAAAAAAACACAACCTTCATTGAAATTGATGAAAAAGTGACGCAGCCAACAACTCAAACCTTGCCTAATGCCTATACCTATAATGGTGCGCAGCAGGGCGCATAGACTAGACAGACCACATACATACCTTCTCTCAAAGGATAAATGCTCAAGTTTTCCCAACATTCCCTGGTTTACGAATGTTTTCAGTGTCCTCAACGGAGCAAGGATTGTCTCTTGCATTAGCCTATTGTGTAGATCCAAGTTAATACTAAGTCTCTGCAAAGCCAAAATGGTCATTCCTTCTTCATTAGTCAAATTGTAACAAGTAAATATAAAATCGCCATGTGCACCACCACAAATTGCTCAAGAAAACGCCTCCTGACACTCGCTCACCTCCAAATTGTTAAAGCAAGTGAACATTTCCTCCCAGGTGAATGGAAGCTGGGTGCGCCTGTCGTCGATGTCGCCCACCTTCAACGCCCTAGCCATTAACTCCCCATTCTTCCGTGCGAGAACCCCATTCCAAACAAATTCAAAAGATTTCACCGTTGGCTTCGGGGCATAATAAACTTGTTTTACAGAGGTCCGTCTAGGCTTGGGCGCTTTGTCTTTTCTGTACACATCCGAAGATTCCAGGAAGACTGCCTCCAGTCGGGGGGTTGTCGGTCCGAGTAGGATGTCCCGCAACTTGGCGCAATGTCGCTGTAAGTAACTGCTCACCTCCAAGTGTTTCATGTGAGGTCCACAAACTTGCCAAAGCCGTGAGGCAAAAATGTCGACAGCAGCAGAAGCTTCATCTTCTTTCTCCCAAGCACTTTGGCTGAGATGAATTTTGAAGTTTCGGAACGGCGCAGTCTCAGTTCCTGACCTTCCCGAGTCCTCGACGTAATCCAAAAACTCATCCAAAGTCGTCCAATTCCTCCAGTCTTCAAAACTGACGTCTTCGCCCTTCTCATCATCATCAGCATGGATCTTCTTATAATAATCTCCTTGTTTATTTTTCAAACGTTGACTTATAATGAACCCTTCCGCAGATTCACTCATCCTAATGGCAGTTTTCCTCCTCCAAATTGGTAGCGACTCGTTGAGCCAGGATTTGGAGACGCGACGAACGGCTCGGAGATCCTCAACATTGCAGTAGTTGAATATTGTGGAGAGCACCTGATGACAGGGATTTCCGAACCGAACAATATAATATAATAATTACTTAATTGGGGATGCCGATGACATAATAAAATATGGGAGTAAAATATAAGGAAAAAATGTGTTTTAATTTAATAACATCATGCAATCTAACTTATGACTTACCACTTGATTTTCCAAAGCGTTTTCCATTTCCGGTTTCCTGTTCCTTCTCCTTCCACCCTCGTTGCTATATATAACTAGGACAAATATAACTGATTATTATTAAATTATTATTATTGCCTCCAACCAAACTACAAAGTCTCCAGAGTGTCGCTATCCTTATATAGTTAACAACGAGAAGTGCCCCAGTGCCCAGCCAGATATGAAGTCGTATTGCTTTTAGGTCTTGAAATTATATAATCACTGACTAAAGAAGACTTAACGACGCACTGAATCTAACTTTCATCATCTAACAATTTATTGGCAGTAGTAGTAGCCATAATATATGTGATCATCAGTTTTAAATATTTCAACCTCAACTACTAAAATTGACAAGTGTATTATATATTTTTATTTTCTATTATTTAATTTTAATTTTACTGAGCAACGAAATTCCAACTTGACTTTCGTTCGACGAACAACAACTAAAACTCTCCAAAGAAGCTTGAACTTGAGCTGAAACTCAATACTTGCAGCTCTGCCCTGCTGCTCACTCACACAAGTCACACACAATAATAATGGCATTTTCCTACCTAATCGTAATCGTAACCAAAACGTACAGAAAAATGCACACTTCTTCTTCCATCTTTTCTGCTTCTATTCCTAATTTGCATTATGCATACTATTAATACCTACTACGCAATGCTTGGTTGGATTAATACATAATATATTATATACTTAAAACTAAACGTACGGATGGTCCTCTGACTGACACTACTCCTCCACCTACGTATCTAACCTCAAATCACCTCAAATATTTTGACATTATTGACATTACACAGCAGAAGAGGAAAACTTGTCACCTGCAACCTTTCCAAAAGTGACTAAAGGTGAAAGGGTATGAGTGATTATGTATTATGATAAGTTATAATAAATTAATTAAAATTGCTTTAGTATTATCCAATTACTTGCGAACGACTTAAAAATCACTAGCTCGCGCTGATCTGATGACTGAAAAACTGAACGTTTAAGGATTGACAGACAGATTAACCTTTTTTTACGTTTAAAACTGATGATGATTGACGGAGTGGGGCGTTGGACGATATGAGCAATTTAAAATTAAAATGTGCCTATTATATAATTAATTAAATCTCATGGCACGGAACATAATAAAGGGTAAAAAATTAAACTTGTGAAAAATGAAATTGTGATATATATAATAAACCTTTCAAAGGTAGCAGTAAGGAGTGCGGGATTGTACTTTATAAAGTTTTCGAACTTTTTGATTGGTGAATATTTGTGACCACTGAAAAATCA